>PVJL010000673.1:0-18261 GCA_004026885.1 Lyroderma lyra
GTCTCTCTCCTCTGTCTCCTTCCTACCTGGACATAGAGGAAAGCCCAGGAGGCCAGGTGGGAGAGTAGCCTGTTTGCAGCCCTTAAGTTCTGGATGTCAGATTTGCAAAAGACCTTAGGATCATTTTATTAACCTCTCCCATAAAAAACAATGCCAGAGACCAGCATGTATCCAGAGCTTTCTGAGATGCAGTATGTGCAGTGGTGAAGGTCTCTGTCTGTCTGCCTGGGCATCCTTATCTTGCCATTTCCAAGTTTTGTGACCTTGGGCAAGTCACTTAGCTTCTGTGAGGCTCTAGTTCCTCATCTGTGAATAGGGATAATACAGTGTTTACCTCATAAGGTTCTTGTAAGATTAAAGGCACTGGGAGACATAAAGCAAGATTAGAATAGTTCCAGGCACTCCCTAAGTGCTTGTTGCTATTCCTGGTGTCAGGCGCTGAGCCAAGGGCTCAGTGTACACTTGCTCTTCAAGTCCTTGTGATAGTCCTGGCAGGCACCACTGTCACTCCCATAGGTGGTCACTCATTTCCTTCTTAAACTCGAGACTTGGCACTTACTCCATTTGCCCAGGGTGAGGGGTTGGAACCAAAAAAAGAGTGTGGTAGTCAGGGGATCCTCTCCAGGTTACCCAAATGTGGTGGGTCGGGCTCCAACCGTGCTCCTAATTAACAAAACATGCCATGAGTATCCTCTGTGCCTCCACTGTGCGGGACACAGAGGGAGGAAGACACCACCCTGCTCTCCCAACACTTGTGACTAATTGCTTATGTGCAAAATGACAGCTAAGACTGTAAGATGGTGTGTGAGCCCGTGCACACATGCACTGACATGTTCTCAATGCCATGTAGATTGGTGTTTTTCAAACTGCAGGCTTACAACCCATTAGAAAGCAGTTTCATTGATTGAAACTATTACTTTAGAAACAAATAAAATGGAAAAATTAGGGTGTATCACGTACTATGGTCTAGAATATTTTTATGGCAGAGTGAGGCTTTTGTTTTAATTATTTATGTGTGTGCTATAAGATTATGGTGTAAAATGTATTTCTAGCTGTGGGTCATGGTACAAAAAGCTTTAAGGTCTCAGCTCTGATGATCGGGCCTCTGCCTCCCTCAGCAGGCCCCTCTCACTGCTCTGCTCCAGCCTCACAAGCCCCATCATTTTGTCTTTCCTACCTCGGGCCCTTTGCATGTCCTATTTTGCCTGCCAGAAAGATTATTTTCTCATTTTCTTCACTTGCCTAACTTGTATTCATTGTGCAAAACACAGCAATGGATCATGTTATCCCCCTTCCTCAACTGATGGGGAAATTGAGGTTAAGTGATTTGTCCAATGTCACACAGCAAGCCAGAGGTGGGCCAAGATTTTATTTCAAAGCTCAGGTTCTTTCCTTGATTCAGTGAGATGTGTTTGCTGACAACCTCACTCTTTTTCCACCAGGTCAGTGCAGTTACTGCTTCATGGGGTTCCAGCCCATGTAGCTGTCCTCAGAGAATGGCCCCTGTGGCTCCCTGATGATGTCTTCCTGAGGGTCCACAATTCCACTTATGACATGGGTGACAACCAGGTGGGCCTGCCCATGGCTGTGTGGACTGGCTCTGCCTGTCTCCCTCATCATAGGCATCCCCTCTAGGTCTCTGGTTTTACAGAAACTGGGGAGCCCCCATTTTTCACTCACTGCAGCTAAGCCCTGTTTCTCAGGGCTGAGATCTGGGAGACCGCAGATAAAGCAGCTCTGTAGGCTGGCTTTGGGGAACTAGCAGGTAGCTGGTCAGGGGTGAGTGGAGGGGTCAGGTCAGTTCAACTTCCATGCCCACTCCATATAAGTCAGTGGGTTCCGAATTTGTCTGTCAAATACCACCCTCATAGATCTTTGCACTGTCTGTGTGTGGCCACTGGTTAGAATCCACTGATGTCAGGGGTTGGGAAGAGGCCATGTCAAGTTTCATGCCCAGCTCTCTGGCTTGTGTAAAGTACCACTACTTCTGCAGATGTGGGACAGAAGTTGAGCCAGTAGAGTGGACAGAACCATGAACGTGGAGCTCCAGCTTAGTGTGACAAGTGGCCATGTATTCATGGTTGTCCTGCCTGTCAAGTGGAGATGGCTGCCCCTGGACAGTGCCTTGGTGAGGGGAGAGGCTGGGAGTTCCTGGTTGCATTTCACATCTAAGAGACTACCCCTCCTCATGGGGCCCAGGGCTGGGCAGGGGGAGGAGAAATCTAATACCTAGAAACTCATGGGCTGGAGGCCCTGGTCCCTCGGGTAACTGCAGGTTCTGCCCCTCCCTGGGGTGACCAGCCGAGGAGACAAACTCCTACAAAACAATGATTTCAGGCTCTAATTCTGCTGCTTCCTGATATTCCTCCGTTAGGAGCCTGTCTTAACACACAGTGTCCATGAGATTGTGGGTGTTTATACATCTGTGCTAAAACATAATAAATACATAGCTATGCAGAAAAGACCTGGTCATCCTTTATTTCACCTCAAGTCACCTCTGCCTCTCTGCTGTTGTGGACATTATCATGGGTGAATGTGCAGTGTCCCCATTCACCAGGATCTCCCTGAGCAGGAACTGCCTCTCCCCTCCATTCCTGGGGGTCCTCTGAGGGCAGGCGTTATGTCTCCTTTCTTCTCTTTTCCTCTTCCTTCTTCTTTTTAAAATGTGACTTTAGTCATGGGGATGTAACGTACAGCTTAGGGAATATAGTCAATAATATTGTAATAACTACGTATGATGCCATGTGTGTACTAGATTTATCTGGGGGGATCGCTTTTTAAGTTATGTATAAATGTCTAACCACTATGAAAAAAAATGACTTTGTAAAACTTTTAGTCAAAGCATAGGATACATGAAGAAAGGTGCACATACCATGAGTATAAAGCTCACTGGCTTCTCACAGACCCGTGCACCAGAACTCAGCTCAGGAAACATTCTTAGGGCGCTCCAAAGGTCCTCTTTCGACTTCATTCCATGCCTCCTGCCCCCTGCCCACTGAAAGAAAAAGATTCTCACTCCACTGATAGTTCCAGAGGGCTTGCTACTGGCCAGCACTTTCATAACCATGGCCTTATTGGATTATTACAGCAACCCCGCAGGGCAGATAATTATCCCCTTTTTACAGTCAGGGAAACTCAGGCTTGGGAAGGGTAAGTGAATTGTCAGGGGTCAAAAGGCCAATATGTGGTGGAGCTTGATTTTGACTGCATGTCATACATCACATGTTCTTTACTACGTGCAAAATGGGGTAGAGGTAGAATAGATATAAATCTATTAATATAGATATAAATCTATATAAATCATCAGATATAAATCTGCATGGACATCTCTGAGACTGTTTGCACAGAATCATTCCTTACTTCCTCTGGGGACTTTATGTTCTTTCAAATGCTTCCTGAGGAAGCCACCAAGTTCTTACAGGGCCACAATTGACTGGTCTGGGAGTAAGCACCTGAGCAATCAGAGCATTCCTGGATAGTTTGGTTTCATTCTGTCTCTGGAAATGTAAATCTCAGCTACTGGTGGTCAGTTACATAGAGAAAGCCAGTCTATAGTGAGGGGGCAGGGGAGAGAAAGAGAAAGAGAGAGAGAGAGAGAGAGAGAAGGTGAAATGAGAAGCAGAGAAAAAGTCTTAGTGGTGGTGTTTGGATGCCAGATTCCAGCTGACCTTGAGGCTCTGCCCTGTCCTCCCTCTTCCTGCAGCTAGACTGCAATATGACATGCCCCTTGTCTGTATACGATGTATCCCCCTTTCCACTTAAACCAGACAAGCAAGCTGTTGTCTGTGAGCAAGGGTCTATTAATCAATAAACCAGAGAAAAAACAATCAATGTGTCCATTTATCCATTTGTAAATGCAGAGATCAACTTCCAGCTGTTTAAGATATGGACAGTTAAAATGGACCCCTCTGCAGAGAGGGGATAAGATCACCTGTCTTGTGGAACTGTCGTGAGTGCTGTCTGATTAAACAAATATAAAGTGCCATGTCTGGCACACCTTCAATGATGGGATATTTTGGCAGGGGAGGAAGGGTCCACTTTGAAACCTTGAACCCAGCTCTTCCTTACAGTGGAATTCTGATTAATACATGTAGAAGGAATGATGGAAAGAGAAAAGCACCATTAGGCAAGCACCACCATAATGACTGTTGTAGGCAAGATCCAGTAACGGATGCTAAAACGAGTGGGCAGAGCAACGATGAGAAATGTGATACTTTTATAGTCTCATGATGTCTCCGCAGAGGACATTTATTAATGATCAAGGGGAAGATAGTAACTGTACAGTAGAGGAGCCTGACAGACCTCACTTAACCAAGTGATTGAGGTTAACTCCAGTGAGAAGGCACATGCATGTCTTGTACCTCCTGGTATCATGCACTGAGAACGGTACCTCACCTCTGTGGTTTCTGCCCTGCAAATGCATGCCCTCAACCTCACCATGAGAAAACATCAGAAAAAACTAAATTGAGGGATATTGTCCAAAATGGCTAATCAGTACCCTTTAGAAGCAGCAAGGTCATGAAAGACAAATGGAGGAGCTGTCCCAGATTGGAGGAGACTAAGATAGGAAAACGCAATGCAACGTGGGAACTAGATTGGATTCTCCATCAGAGAAAGGGCATTAATGGGAAAACTCGTGAAATTCAAATGAGGTCTATAGACTGGCTAATAGTATAGTATTAGATCAGGGTTCATTTCCTGGGTTTGGTCATTGTAGTATCTTTATGATTTAAGATGTTGACATCAGGAGGTTCTGGATGAAAGGTATATGAGAACTCTCTGTACTATGTTTCTAACTTTTCAGTCATCTGTCAAAAAAAAAAAAAAAAAAAAAAGGGAGCATACATCCTTGAACTTGAAAAAAAATCTCAGGTCTGGTAAATCTCCAATAGGGTTGTTTGAACTCATGGTGTAAGTATAAAACACATAGAAAATGTAAGGAAAAAATGTAAAAATGGTAATAGCTGAAGCTATAACTGAAATTCATGTAGACAGCTGCCAAACACATGAGGTTTATGGAGTGCCTGCTCCAGAGCTGAGGCCCTTTAGCCTGTGACCTGATTTCAGAGGTTAGAATACACAGAGAAACGCAGACCCTTGGCTCCACCTTACACCTGCTGTAAGAGACGCCTCTACCAATAGTCCTCAGAAGATGCTCTGTTAGCCTCTGCTTAAATGACTGTGATAATGAGGAGCTCACTACTCTCTTCTTTGGGATGACTTTTAGTTTGTTCTATTGATAGTAATGAGAAATTGGAATTGGAATGAACTCAAATGAATAGGGCTCAGTAATTGTCACCGCCATGATGATAGAGCACTATTTAGCCACTGACATTGATAAGAATGTGGCTTATCTTAATGCACGGAAATGTGTATGTAGTAATCTGAAGTGGTGAGCGCAGAACAGAAGCTGCATTTTCACACTGATTACAGCTAAGTGAAAATCAAAGTGTGTACATTAAGAACTAGAAGATAATTTAGAATGGTGCAAATAGTTGTTGTTTCAAGTTGCCTAGATGTGTAGAATTCTAAATGAAATTTAGTATCCAGAAAAAAGAAAAAAAAATACAACCCTTCATTAAAGGAGTGGGGGATTGTCATTCCAAGACTGATTGAGAATGGCTGCATGTTTGATTAGTGATGTCTGCCATGGGTGAAAGATGAACAGTTTGCATGTTATGTCGTTACCATCTCTTCTTGACATACTCCCAGCAACCAGTGTGACTTTTGTAGACACTCCAAAAGATGAATGAGCTATTTAGGAAGCTGTGTGGAAGACTTCTTCTTTTAGTTACAAGCAGTAGGATTTGGGGCAAGTCACTGGGATATAGGACAGTATAAAATACCATCAGGGCAGGAAAAGCAAAGTCCTCCATAACAGGGGCCAGTTTGAGAGCAGGTGGGCACAGTAGAGAAGGCTTTGTGGCATTTGTAATGGGTCTCGAAGGAGGAGGAGTTCCTGCACATGGCAGTGCTTGGGAAGCGTGTCCCGGCTGGAGAGCACAGCAAGAATGAAGGCATGGACATTGGAAAATAACAAGGCTCCTTGGGAGGAAGCAGAGGTCACTATGGCCAGTAGACAGAGCATTTGTATAATAGGTGAGTAGTGGAAGGTGAGCATGGACATGCTGGAAGGGGCCAGACTGAGCACATCCTGCAGGCCAGGGTAAGATTTGGATTTTTAGTTGGCCATGGGGGGTGGGGTGCTTTGGTGAGTTTTGAGGTAGGTGGTGCTTAGAGGAAGACGAAAGCAGAGAGTGGTGAGAAAATGCCTCTTTCCTGAGAGACTATCCCTGTGAAAGGATCCCAGGGCCTGCATTCTGACACGATCCCTTGGCGCATGGGGTGGAAATCCAAGCACTGGGATAAGGAGGTGCCGGAGATATGACCAAGGCATGGCACAATCCCACGGGTTCCACTTACTGTTCAGGATTGCCTGAGATCTGGTCCCAAGGGGAGAGCACCAGCCGTATGTGTAGTGTTTAGGGGTTGGAGATGAACTTGGGTGAGAACCAGTGCATCAGGCTTCCTGGGGCTCCTGTCCTTGGTTAGGAGGGAGTCCTAGCTGACTTCGTGGGTGTCCTCAGACTGCACATCCCTGGCTATAGGGGGTGAGGTCTTGAAGGATAGATAGAATTTGCATATGTAGAAGGAAAAGATGGGCTTTCCAGGTAGTGGGGGACTGGGTGGTGGTGGAGCAGGATTTGGGATGTCTGGGCACACTGAGGAGGCCGAGCTGTCATATCTGGTTGGGTAGGTGGCGCTGCAGACCCCTAAGGCCTGGCAGCTAAGGAAGGATGCCCTGGACGGGTACAGTAGGCCAGGGGTGCTCAGAATGAATGTGGTGTGACTGGGGCTTGGGGCAGACCAGCCTAGCAGCCATCAGACTCAGAGGGTCCTACTAGGTAAGGCAAGGTCCCCGAAGGCCCATGCTGGGGAGCTTGGCAGGCCTCACAAGATTTGGGGTACCCATGGGTCCTGCTATATATAGTCAGAGGACTTGGCAAGATTCCAAGGATCCTCTGACCTGCTTTTGCTGGTGCTTCCAACTTTGTGGATCTCTACCTCAGGAAAGGCACTTCCTCCCTCCCCTGCCTTCCACCCCAGAGTCTACCATGTCCCTGAGGACTGCAGGGAGGAGTGGGAACTGATCTGGCCTTGAGACACAAGCAAGCAGTTACCTCCCTCTCTATGCGAGGCCTGGGCAGACCTCTAGTGCCCTCCCTATCCTCTCCCATCATAGGGCTAGGGGAGGCTCCAGGGCCCTGGCTGGGCAGTGGGTGGTGGTGGCCAGAGTGGAAAATCCCCCACTGGCTGGGTTATATCTGTGTTTGGCAGGCCCAGTCTTGGCCTTCCGCCTGGGACACTAGGGCCTCACAAATCTGTTTGGAGCCCTGAGTGAGGGTACTGGCATGGACTTTTTCCACTCACCCCAAAATGGGGAGCTCTCCGGTGTTAGGGTAGCGGGTGCTAGGCCAGCTCAGGCAATGAGAAGCTTATAGCAGGGAGGACCTGAAGATGAGGGATAGAGGCACCAGACAGATCAGACTTGGGGAGAGGAAAAAGGGCCAACAGCGCTTGGGAGGAAGGTAATGGGGGACATAGCCATTTCAGGACAACTAAAAAGGGGCAGAGTCTAAGCGGGGTGGGAGAAGAGAGACAATGAAGAACAGAAGCAAGGGTGACACGTTCCCTCACCGAATGCCCCTGCCCTAGGCCTCCTATTGTTCTGGACTAGTACAAGAGACCTAACCAGAGCCGGTTCGGCTTACACTGTAGTGCGTCCTGAGCACTTGCTGACTTTTTATGAGAATTTGTCCAAATGCCCCACTTGGCCTTGAATGCCTCCAAAGCTGCCCCAAAGAGCTCTCTCTGACTTTCAGCACCGGCCACCCAGCCCTACCACTAGCCTCAGTGCTAACGATACCACCATCATTACCATCTGCACCATCCTCACCATACCATTATCATTGCCATGATCCGAGCCAGTGACCTCCTCATCCCCCAGACACCCCCAACTGTATCCGCTAAGGGCTTAGGGGTGCTGGGAACCAGGGCTTGAGTCAGACTTTCAAATCTGTCACCCATAGATCAGTGGCTCTCAACAATTTTGTCCCTGAAGGAGCCATGTGGCCATGCTTGGAGACCTTTTTGGCTGTCACAGCTCTTGGCATCTAGCGGGTGGAAGCCAGGGGAGCTGCTAAACATCCTACAATGCACAGGACAGTGCCCACCACAAAGCATTATTTACTCCAAAATGTCAATAGTACAGAGGATGAGAAACCCACCTATGGATCTCACAGCCACCGCTCTGGCTCTACTTTTCTCTGGCTCTCATGCCAAAGGGCCCACATCAAGCCTCTGGCTCTTGGACAAGAAGTAATCTTCGCCACTCCAACTTTGTTCTCCCTTATCGCTTGCACCTCCCGGCCTCCATTGCTTGTATTAGAAAGTCAATAAGATGAAAAGTCCTTTGCGGGCACCCTCGGAGGGAAAACACACAGAAACCATTGATACGTGGAACACGGGGTCCACCGGGGGTTGAGGTCATGCTTGCAGGGGGCAGGGAGGCAGGGATCGGGTGGGGTCCCAGGGGTATAAAGGAAGAAGGCGTGCTCAGACCTGCGCTCCGCTGCGACTGCCCAACGTGGAGTGGCCCTCTCTGCAGTCAGTTGGGAATTGGCAGCATGAAGTGGATGGTGGTGGCCTTCCTCTGCCTCCAGCTCCTGGAGGCAAAACTGTTCAAGTGAGTTTGGGGCCTGGCTGCCGGTGCCCCCCACCCCTGCCTCTACTCCAGCATTTCTACTAGGGTAGGACAGGACTCGGGGTGGGGAAGGCCCAAGCCCCGGCCTCAGGAAACTGCCAGTCAAAGGAGAAGTGCTATTTCTTCCTCCATCTGAGGAGAAAAGGTGGCTCTGAAGCAGAGAGAGTAGGGGGGACTCCTGCCCTGTCATAAGAAGGAACAAGGATCTCCATAAGGCCCAAATTTACTTGGCAGAGGGTATAACCCTCTAAGCAGAAACATCAGCAATGTCATTTCTATACGCTGAGGTGTGGGAGGAGGAAGGTGAGGCCCGCAGGACATCAGAAGGCGCGGGGCCTGCCACCCCTTCTGTAGAGGTGGTTAGAGAGGCCACCGGTCTCCACAGCCCAATGTGAGTGGGTTTGGCGGAGGATTTCTGGAGAGTGCAGGGTCCTGAGGAAATGGGATTGAGACAAGAAGCCAGAATGCTGGCGTCTGGAGAGAGGCGTGGGAGGACTTCACACACCCCCCAGGCAATGGCAGCAAGCAGGTCTAGAGGGATAACTGAGGGTGACATGAGTAGAAATCTGTAATTCAGAGGTCCCCATTTCCAGAGCTGATCTGAGTTCCAGACCACCCAGGCCAGTTGTCCCCATTTCCTGAGAAAAGCAGTGATTGGCCCCAAGCCAGACAATTAGCAGCAGGGGCAGAACCTAGAGCTTGTCTTCTGAGTCCCAGTTATTCCCCTGTCCCCATGCTCTGTCACATTTAGCTGGTGCCAGGTGCCTGAGGGCCGCCATATACAAGGAATCTCTTTGGGGTGAACTTGACCATTTCTGAAACCTTTCCAAAATTGTCCTGCAAAGGGTAATGCCTGAAGTCCCTCTCCCCTTCCTGGGAAGGACTTTATGGGCTATTTGAGAACAGACAGCCAGGGCGGGATGAGGGGCCTTGAGATAGATGAAGGTAATTGTTTCCTGAATCTTGGAGCAAGTCCTGAGAAGAGTTTTGAAAGAAAGAGAAGGGGAGGGAAAGAAAGAGAGAGGCAGGGGGAGAAAGAGACAGAGAGAGGCATGCCCAAAGAGACAGAGAGACAGGAAAAACAGGTCGAAACAGAAATGGAGAAGGAGAGAAAAACACAGACACACACAAGTGACAGACACAGATGTACAGAGTGGCAGAGAGACTGAGATACCCAGTTAGAGATGGAGACAGACAGACGGACACTCTGGGGCTATTGGAGGTGCTCTGTGAAAGAGGACCCTGCCCTGACACACCGCCCTTCTGCAGAGTCCCCTTGAAGAAATTCAAGTCCATCCGCGAAACCATGAAGGAGAAGGGCTTACTGGAGGAGTTCTTGAAGACCCACAAGTATGACTCTGTCCAGAAGTACCACTTTGGTGACTTCAGCGTGGCCTACGAGCCCATGGCCTACATGGATGTGAGTCCTGACCCTCCCAGGGGTACCCTTCTCCCTGCTGCCAAAGGCACCCCTCCTCTCTGCACCCTCGCACCCAGCCCCTGCTCCCTTCTCTCAGACCTGCCAGCCGGACCTCATTCCTCAGGTAGTGGGTGGGAGGGGCCCCTGCTGATTGGCAGCTCCTTCCACAAAGACCTCTACAGCTGCCCTGGGCAGGCACGGGCTGAGGGGCTGTGGGTTCCAGGCACGTGCAGAGGGAAGGCTCAGGCCCCGGCTTCTGGTGCGGACCATAGGACAAGGGCTGCTCGTGGAGGATGCTGGGCCTGAAGGCCTCTGGCTCTCTCCAAAGCTAACAGCCTGCTCTGTGCCTCCCCCCTCCACCCCCAGGCTGCCTACTTTGGTGAGATCAGCATCGGCACCCCACCACAGAACTTCCTGGTCCTTTTCGATACCGGATCTTCCAACCTGTGGGTGCCCTCTGTGTACTGCCAGAGCCAGGCCTGCAGTAAGTGCTGGGTTGGGCAGAGAGGTGGTGTTCGTGGGCAGGCACTGACACCCTCTGCGGAAGGGCCAGGCTTCCTAGGGTTTGCTGGGAGTAGCTTTTGTCCTGGAGAGGACCAGGGACTTGTCCAGGGTCACATGGCCTGCCCAAGCCAGAAGGAGGAAGCCATCCTTGAAGCTGATGGGTCCCTCTGCCTTTTCTGCTCACCAGTACATACTCCTTCACATGCCCCAGCCCACCCCACTCTGCTCCGCTCTTTACTACGTTCTCTAAGTGTGTCCAAGGCTCAGGATGTGGTCCCCGTCCTGTAGTCGTATTTGGAGACAGACAATGTCCACCTTCCTAAGGCTGCCCTGGTCCCTACCAAAGCCTCGGGGTTTGGGTCCTGACACCTCTAGCCCAGAGGGTCCCTGTGTGATCCCGGTTTGACCAGCTTCTTGATGGGTGAGGGTTGGGGAAAGCAGGAGACTCCTTCACTCCATCTGATAAGTCATTTCTCCGCATACACTGTGTGCCAGGCAGTCTGCCGGGGGCCCTGGATTCTGTGCAACCTGCCCGCAGGGAGGTCACAGTCCTAGGGCTTCCCAGGGTCAGTAAGCCAGAGGGGGCTCTGGGGTCAAGGCTGGCCAGCTCCTGATGGGCGGTGGAGGGTACTGAGGCCCAGGATGTGAGTACAGGCCCTGGAGACAGCTGGGAGGTCCCACAGGCCTGAGAGTTAGGGCAGCCCTCCACGCGCCAGCCTGACTTCCCACATCCTGCCACCCCTGCAGCCAGCCACCCTCGCTTCAACCCCAGCCAGTCCTCCACCTACTCCACCAACGGGCAGACCTTCTCCCTGCAGTACGGCAGCGGCAGCCTCACGGGCTTCTTCGGCTACGACACTCTGACGGTGAGTGATGCTGCCGGCCACTCCGCACCCCGGGATGCCAGGACTGTAGGTGGGCCTGGGAGCTGGGTTCTAACCTCCCAGGACTCGGAGTCTAATGAGGAGACTTAGACAGAGACCCTGAAAACCGTGGTAAATCCCTCATGGGGGGAAATTACTACAATAAGGGCTCATTCAGTCACTCATCAAACACTCACTGAGGGCTATCATGTGCCAGGCACTGAGGACAGACACCTTGATGAATGGGATGACTGTGTCCTTAAGGAGGGGTGTGCTGCAGCAGGCAGGGAGGGCCCCTCGGAAGAGAAAGTGGCCCTTGCAAGACCTGTCAAGGTCAAAGGAGCAGAGGGGAAGGAAAGATGAAGAAGGAGCCTTGAGGAGTGCCTAGGGGAGGGAGGTGGAGTTACATTCGTCACCTCCCAACCTCTGTGTCTCCCTCCAGGTCCAGGGCATCCAGGTCCCCAACCAGGAGTTCGGCCTGAGTGAGAATGAGCCAGGCACCAATTTCGTCTACGCGCAGTTTGACGGCATCATGGGCATGGCCTACCCGGCCCTGGCCGCGGGTGGGGCCACCACGGCTCTGCAGGGCATGCTGCAGGAGGGCGTGCTCACCAGCCCAGTCTTCAGCTTTTACCTCAGCAAGTGAGGAATCGCCTGGAGGTCCCCAACTCCATGGGTGCCCCGACTCCCTGCAGCCCTGAACAACTGAGGCTCCATGCTTTGGGACTTGGAGGCCTCACAGCAGGCGTTTGGCCCCAGAGCTCCTGTTCCAGGGCTTTCCTTGCTGGGCTTCTGACTCCTCCCCTATCCCTGCCTCTGCCCCCAGCCCACTCGGGCTTTTCTTTGCATTTCTTGGCCAGGACACAATCGCTCCTTCTTCCGGCCCCAAGCTTTGCTTTGAGTGTTGCTGCTGATTCTCAATATCTCTTGAGTTTACCATCTGCCCAGAGTCCTAGTTAGCTCATTTCCTTCTGACCAAATGTTTACTACTACCTGGATATCTCTTTTGTATAGTAATCTATTGTTTTATCTCCATTGATATATTGTACTAGCCAAGTTCTGGAATCTTGTGGTCAAGGTCCACCATTAACTCCTAACAAGTTGTTATCCTCACCACAAACCCAAGCAAACACAATTATTTATGTGGATGGGCCCGGGGGCCAGGTGGTGGGCGGGGGTGTGTGGCCTGGAAGGGACTTTCCTATTTTTTCCTCTCAGAATTAGCCAACCATTGGGGGGTTCCTTGGTGGTGTAGTGGCTAGGCTTCAGCACCTTCATCACCACCACAACCTGGGCTCGATCCCCGCTCAGGGAACCGACCAAAAAAAGAAGAAGAAAAAAGAGAAAGAATTAGCCAACCATGTTGCAGAGATAGTCAGCATCTGTCATCTGGGCCTTCCTCACTTGAATCTGACTTTTAACATTATTGCCCTGTTACTAATGTTGCTGATTTACTCACTGATTTTGTTTAGGGTTACTCTTGAGTTTAGTTTTAGGAACTCCTGGGAGTTCCACATTCAAGTCTGGCTACCAGGGGAGGCCTCTCAAACAAACACAAAACGTCCTTCCCTCCTCTGCACCCAGGCCTTCCCTGAATAAGAAGCTGGGCCTGGGTCAGGCCCCACCAGCACCAGGAAATGGAAGGGAGAGGAAAATGGAGGGTGGGGGCAGGGTAGGGGGCGGGGCACCCCTCGGTGACTTCCCAGAGGCAGGGCTTTGTGGGGCAGCATCGCCCAGGGGGCCTGAGGCACGGGGAATTCTGAGGGGCCCAGCCTGGGAGTCCCAGTCTGAAGGGGAGACATAGCCTTGTTTTCAGGGAGCCCCAGTCTAGAGCCAGGGCAGGACCTCTGTTTTCCTCTGAGGGTGACAGCTCAACAGGGAAGCCTTGTTTCACAGCCACGCCCTGACTCAGTTTCCCTTTGCCTCCTGCAGCCAGCAAGGCTCTCAGAATGGAGGCGCCTTAATCTTTGGGGGCGTGGACAACAGCTTATACCAGGGGCAGATCTACTGGACCCCCGTCACCCAGGAGCTCTACTGGCAGATTGGCATTGAGGAGTAAGTCTGTGGCGGGTCCTGGAGATGTGGGCACTTCCTTGGAGCTGGCTTTGAGGAACTTCCTGTCACATCCAGGTTGGACCCCCCTGGCCCCCTTCAGTCCTGCCCTCACAAAGCCATAGCTGCCCTATGTGGGAGTTTCAAGGCCCAGCTCAGCTTGGAGAAGAGAGATGGGATGGGGACAATATAGGAAGGGGCAGGACTTGGAATCCCAAACATTTCACACCCTCCAGTCCAACCCTATGGGTTTACAGATTAGAAACTGGGGTGTGTGGTAGTTGGGGAGTACTAATTTGCTCAAAGCACTTACAACAAACCAGTAGCCTTGGCTTTCAATGTTTCTACAACCTTCCTTGGAACTTTTAAGAAGAGATTCCATGGCCATTTAGGTGGCCTTAGACTCTGGTATGGTGTGAGGCAGGTGGATGACTAGATGGGCCTCTGCACCCTTACCTTCCGAGGTGTACCTTGCTTCCGAGGCTGTAGTTGTTTGTCCCTGAGAGGAGGGGAAAGCATACCCTCTAGCTGCTCTGAGCTGGGAGTACTGAATGGTTTATCTCACCATTCAGGTTCCTCATTGGCGATCAGGCCTCAGGCTGGTGCTCCCAGGGCTGCCAGGCCATTGTGGACACAGGCACATCTCTGCTCACTGTGCCCCAGCAGTACATGGGTGCCCTTCTGCAGGCCACCGGGGCCCAGGAAGACCAGTATGGACAGGTGCGTCTGGTGGAGGTGTCCCCTTCCCTAAAGAGAAGCCAGCCAGAGGCACTGATGGTTTCTCCTGGGAGTACAGGAATAGCCTGATTCTTGGCCTCCATACTCTACCTGCAAGGCACTGGAGGTGGGGTACCCTGGGATGACTGGGGCAGGGGCCTGGAGACTGACTCATGGGGGCAGGTTCTTGTGCTGAGGGACTGCGGGGAGGTTCCTACTAGGCAGAATTTCCTGAGAATCAGTCCCTCAGAGGAAACCAGTTAAATACTTGCTGGGCTTTGAAGTAAGAGTGAAATAATAGCTGGGATGTGGGGCCAAGCCCATGAATGACAAGGCATAATCCTTTAATCCATTTGCCCCTCTCCTCCATAGGGCCACACCCCCTGCTCCGCCTCTCTCCTGAGCCCAGGAAAGGGTTTGCCTAGTTAATGCATTCCCACTACATTTGGGCGACCAATGGGCTACTCTTTCTAGACCTGTGTGTTTTTGTAAAGAACATTTGCAGAGATGGAGCATAGACTCAATCTCTTCCTGGGGGAAATTCAGGCAAGAGTAATGTTTTTGGGGTGGGGGAGATGCTCAAGTGTCCCAAAATCCCACCTATTGGACATGAGCCCACATGGGTAATGCCAACAGTATTTACATAGGACATTGCCCTCGTGTTGCCACCTCCAGTCCAAAAGCAGGCTTGGGACTCAGGTCTGGGACCAGAGGTGACACAGTTGGCAGCTACTCTCAGGTGGTAGATGAGGCAATCTGGACCCTGTTCCTCTCTCTGCAGTTTCTTGTGAATTGTAACAACATTCAGAATCTGCCCACCTTCACCTTCATCATCAATGGTGTGCAGTTCCCTCTGCCACCCTCCTCCTACATCCTCAATGTAAGTCTTGGTCCCTGAAGGCTGGGCTGGCAGGGACATGGTTGGGGAGTGGGAGGGAGGCTTGGGGAGCCAGAAATGCTCAGTCTCCTCACCTTGTGACATTTCCTGACTTCTTAATGCATTGGTTTATTTTTCTCCACTTACTGATTCTAAACTCCCTTCTCTGGAAAGAGGCTGTGCATAGAAGTGTCACCTATTATTAATTATTAGTATTAATTAGTGGGGAGTGGCACTTAGTTCTTTCTGCACTTACTAGGGTTAGACAAAGTGCAGAACACTTTGCCAACACTATTCCATTTAATTGTCACAACATTCAATGAAGGAGATACTGATTTCTATTCTACAAGTGCACAATTGGAGGTTCACAGAGGTTGGGTAATTCACCTAAGGCTACACAGCTAGTCAGGGGGGAAGCAAAGGATTGAATCCAAGTTGGTCAAGCTTTAAGGCATGACCACCAGGCTGATCTGCTCCAAATTGGGAGCAGGAGGGAGGCTGGGGAGATCACAGGGAGAGGAGACCCTGCAGAGGGCCACTACAGCTCGCATTCCCCCATTCCAGAAATCCCTCCCATGAGCCTCTGCTCTGGCAGCTCAGTTGGCCTGTGAGCCCCCTCAAGGACAGGGACCCTGTCTCACTCATTTCTGTGATTGTGACCCTGGTCTGGGGCTTCTGGCTGAGCAGTGCCCTGTCCATGTGTGAGCGAATAAATGAGTGCTGCTCTTCTGTGCTGTGCAGAACAATGGCTACTGCACCGTGGGGGTCGAGCCCACTTACCTGCCCTCCCAGAATGGCCAGCCCCTTTGGATCCTCGGCGATGTCTTCCTCAGGTCCTACTATTCCGTCTACGACATGGGAAACAACAGGGTGGGCTTTGCCACTGCTGCCTAGACCCAGTGCCTGGACACCTGGGCCCCCTTCTTCCTTTTGGTCCCCCACCTTACAGGGGTGTCTCTCTGTACTTCACTGAATTCAGCCTTCCTTTTCTGGACTCTGGACTTTCTCTCTTAATAAACATCTCTTCTCCATGTTGGTTAACCTGTTGTTTTTAGAGGGCAACTGTGGCCTGGAAGACTGCTCTTGGTCTCATGGAGTGGGGAAAGTGAGATCAGGGGCAAATTTGCTTCCGCTGAACCACGCTCCCCTTGAGTTGTTAAGAGGTTTCTGGGTGGGTCACTGAGATTCTAAGAGAAATGGGGCATAAGGCAAGGAGAGCTTGGGGATGGGCCTGGTACCCACCAGAGCTTGGAGTCTGTTCACAGCTTCTCTCTGGGAAGACAGTGGTAGCAGCATCAAGACAAGTCATTCATTCCCTTGTGAAGGGCAAAGGGACCCTACTCTGTCAACCCGAAATGCTCTGCTGAGGTGACATACCAAACTAGCACCAGAATTACCTCTTGCATGTCTACTAGCAGTGTGGCTAGGGGTCCAATGCATCCCAAACCTATGCCTCCCTCTCCTTATCTGGGATCAAGTTTGCCCTAGGAGATTCCTGAGGAACACTGGGTGCCTAGGATGCTCGCGGGCACTTCTGGCAGTCTAGGGAGGAGGCCGATGCCACCAGAACCTATTTCCAGGGGGCCTTCCAAAGGTCTGGGGCGATTAAGCTGATCATATTTTCACCCAGATACCTAAGTCCCAGAGCCTGTATTTGAAGATACAGACCCTCAACTGTGGAGAATAGGGAGAGCTAGTTGAATCACATGGAAATCAAGCCCTCTTACCCTAACCAATCGAGCAAGAAGCTGTGTCTTTCTGTCTTCATTAGGGGACATCTAGCAAAAGACCCAGAAACCTGAGGGAATGTGATATGGAAAGAGGAGAAGAAAGCAGAGAATGATAGCTCAGTACCCTGTAACTTCTAAAAGGGGAAGGTGACATGAAAGATCGGAAAATTTCTGATTTTTTTATGATGGCGGTGGGGTACCAGTTAGCTCAGACTGTTGAAGGCCTAGGTGGGGAGGGGATATAAATGCAAAACTCATAATGGGAGGAGAGGTGGGCTCCATTCTAGAATCATATTTCTTTCATTCAATTCTTCACCAGGCTGACGCAAACCTTGTCCCTTATGCTCAGAGGCAGGGGTAAAAGTGCAATATCCAGCCCCATTACCGCATTGCAAACCAGGAGGGAAACTAAGGTTGCCACCAAGGAGTTCCTATGGCACCACACACCACCTGGGACCTTACATCTTTCCTAGGCTCTGGGAAAGACAGGCTGTTGCAGGCCTCTCCTTAGGGTCAGACAGGCCACAGGGTGTATTACAGTGAGCTCCGGTTCAGGACATCACTGGCTGAGAAGAGAAAAAAAACTTACAAAAGGGGCAGAAACGAAGTGGTACAAAGATTCAAGAACGCCAAGTCCCCGCCTTCAGGCTTAGGCCCACAGAGCCGGACTGCAAATCCCGGCGTGCCTGGCAGAGCCTCAGCGAAGACTACGTTTCCCAGCGAACGCCGCGGAAGGCTGACGGGGGCGGGGCGGGGCGGGGCGGCGGGTGCTGCCCTCTGCCGGGCGCGGCGGGAAGTGGGTGCGGAGTGACAGCGGAGCCGGGGCGCCGGGCGCGGGGCCGGGTGACAGCAGAGGCGGCGGCCGCTGGCTGGACGTAGGGAGCGGCGGCGGCGCCGACGGCAGCTGGAAGGGCGAACGGGGCGGGCCTCCTTGGTGGCGCCGAGCCGGAGGAGCTCGGGAGGGGGCGGCAGGCGCAGCTCGCGGGCCGGACACCTGAACTTGGGACAAGTTGCCGGAGCTCCGGGGCGCGGGCGGCGGACGGATTGACCTTCAGAGCTAGGTGAGCGGGGCCGGGAGGCAAGGGGTACGCGGGGGTTCCGGGATCCCTGACTCAGGCTTCCCCGCCCCTATTCTGTGGGTCTGGGAGACAGGTGGGTGGATGGGGGTGAGGAGTGGAGAGGGGAGCGGGACGTCGCACTGCCACCCGCCCCGCTGTCCGTCTAGCCCCGGACGCCCGGCGCATGGCGTGAGCGGCGCTGCCTGTCGAGCCAGGGAGCCCCTGCGGCCCCTCCCTTCAGGCCCGGGCCGGGGGCGGCCTCTCTGCGACCTTATG
>PVJL010000673.1:18361-123863 GCA_004026885.1 Lyroderma lyra
TTGGGGGGGCGGGTGGAAGTACCATCTCTCCTTCCCTTCCACCCCCCCCCCCCGGTCTTTTGAAGAAGCCGTCCCTGCCGGCGTCCCATGCTATCCCTGACCGCAGTCTTTTTCTTCCCCTTGCATTATTCCCCGACACTGGGGAGCCCCAACCCCAGCGCTCACCCCCCGCGCGCCCCTTTTTCTTTTTTTTTTCCGGGTGCTCCCAGCCATCTGCCGGTTCCCCGAGTACCCCCCGCTTCCCCCCAACACCGTTCGGTCCCGAATCCCGGAAAACACGCCCCCTTCCCCCTATTCCGCGAGTCCGCACCGCCCAACCCCAGACTGTCCCGCCCCCCAAGTAAGTGCTCTCTCTTCTCTCCCCTCCCCGTACCCGGGTCAGCTTTTCGGCCGCAGCGCGTGCGCTCGCCTCCTGGAAGGGAGCAGGCTGATGCCAGCTTGGTCCCCGCCCCTCGGCCCCCTCCGGGCCTGGGTTCTGGCTTCACGCACGGCTGCCCCGAGCTGCTTCGGGTTGCGAGAGCAGGTTCGCGCCGCAGCCGCCTGGCGCACCCCAGCCTCGCGCCCTGGGTGAGGGAGGGCGGGCACTCGGGGTGGGGCTCGCCTGCGCGAGCGCCCGCACTGCCCAGGGCTTCCTGCTCCCGGTTCCCTTGCCAGCCCCTCACAGCAGAGTCCTTGCCGGATCCTCAGTCCACTCCAAGCGTCGTCCTCTCGCTTTTTTTGGGGACAATTCTGCGCCAGCAGTTTCTGGACTAAACTTGAGCGCAGTGCTTTGGCTTCACGTTCGCCGAGAAGTGTCAGTTAAAACTGCCCAGCCTCCGTCCACCCTCCACCTGAGTGAGGGGGTGCTCAGTCGAGCAGGGAGGGTGGCCAGGCCGGAGCAGCTTCCCCAACCCCGTGACAACTCTGGGATGTGGACTCAGGCCCCTGTACTCGCCCTGGCGAAGGTTCTACCAGCCCAAGACCTGGCACTCTTGGGCAGTTGGGGTTGGGGGGGTAGGGGGGAGCAGGGGGCTGGTGTCTGGTTTCCTCTAGGGCCGCCAGACGCGAGTACGCTCAGATCAGAATGCAGTTCTTGGCTCCTTGGCTTGTTCCCTCTGAGGCCTTTCCTGTGCCCAGTCTGGGAGACAGCCCCCAGGCCCTGTCCTCAGGGACATCACAGTACTGGGAAGAGACAGCAGTAATAGTTGAAGGCTGGTAGCCTTGCCTGGTAGCTGCTGGGGTGCTTGACCACGTCTCAGTTTCCTCAGCTGTGGGAACAACTGACTTGGCCTCCTTTCTGCCTGCTTCCTGGCTGCTGGGACCCAAGAGCAGGAACCAGAGTGTAAATGAAGGGCCCTTTGGGGTAACTGTGTTCTGCTTCTCGGGGAGGGGAGCCAATGTTGCTTCCAGTGTACAAGTTACAGCTGCAGTGTGATTTTGCCTTAACTCATCTCTGTGAGGCGCAATTCGGAACCTGGGTCTCCTGGTTCTGGGTCCCATGGAAGGGATGTAGGGGTTGGGCAGGGAACATCTCAGGTGAGCACTGAATCCAGGGACAGCCAGCAGAGCCTCTGAGGACGGAGGGCTGGGTGACTCACCATTAGAGGTGGGTCGGGGGTGGGCCAGGGCAGGCAGGAGCCCACCTGGGGTCCTGAGGTAGTGGGGATCCCTGCTCACCTCCGTTGCCAGTCAGGCTCCCCTGCTAGAAAGTAGGTGTTGGGAGTGTCCCACTCCTCAGGCCTGGCTGCCCTTTGAGGGTCTGGCTTCTGGCCCTGGTCCCTCCTTGGGCTCTGTTTATGGCTGTAATTGCTTCGTTAGCTAGAGTTTATGGAGTTACTTAGCACCTGCCCCGACAGGGAGTGGCCCAGCCACCCCCTGGCTTCTGTCTCTTCCTTTTCAAAGTCAACTTGGTTTCTGCCGGCTGCAGGGGTTTCCCCGACCACAGCTGTCATGAAAGCCAGGTTGGGCCTTTGTCCTAGGGATGGAGGGCAGTCAGCACTTGGGGCCCAGCTTGGGGCTGCCCTGGAGATGACCCGTGGAGACTGAGTTGGCTTCCTCTGATACAGAGGAAGGGAGTTCAGGATTTCCAGAGCTATCAGAAGTGTCCACATCTCAGGATGCAACAAGTATATATGTATTGTCATGTGTATATCCTCATCTGAAAAGGGGGAAATAAAAATGCACACATCTCAGAGGCTGTTATGAGGATCCGGAGGGAAGTGGTGCCCAGTCCGGGTGAGTCCATGGTTTTGCTCTGGGTGTCAGTGTGGGGTGTGTGTAATTGAGGCGGGTTTGTGTGTGTTGGTGTGGGATTATAACAGTAACACAGTATTATATTAATAGGATATTTATTCTCTTTATGCTATAATAGAACAATGTTATAATAAAAAGTTATAAACAATAATTGCCAACATTTATTGTCTATTTACTCTTTAGAATTAGGTAGGAATTATTTTCATCATACTGATTCAGAGAAGCTAAGCCAGTTGCTTAAAGTCACACAGCGTGGAAGTGATAGGGATTCTAACCCAGGCCCATATGACTCCAAAACCCATGTTCTCAACCCCCAAGGATCACTTCAGGGTTTCCTAGGAGTTCTCTCTTAAAAGGTGGGGATGTGGTTGTCTGGGAACATCCTTCATCCCACCCCAACTCCAGTCCAGGTCTCCTGCTATGAGCAGGGATGGGAGCTTGCTGAGGCCCCTGTCCCAGGACCACACCTGTCTTCTGGCTGTTCCTCTAAGCTGCTGTCACAGGTGATCAAAGGACCCCTGCCAAGAACCCTTCTGACTAGCCTGGGGAGGAGAGGGGTTCAGACCACAGGCTTCCTGGGTCTCCTTGGAAACCACAAATGTTAACTTACAGTAAAGCCCTCAGTAGGCCCTTGTTTAATCAGATGTGGAGCAAAGGCTGCGGGGACTGTTGAGATAGCAGCTGAAGTCATGAGAAGAACACAGGAGACTGCACATGGCCTCTGATAGGCATTGTGGCTGGGGCAGGTCCCTGCTCCTCTCAGCCTCAGTTTCCATATATGTGAACCTAGATCAAGCTTGTCCAACCTGTGGCCCATAGGCCACATGCGGCCCAGGACAGCTTGGAATGTGGCCCAACACAAATTCATAAACTTTCTTAAAACATTATGAAAATTATGCACACACCTCTTCCTAGTCATCAGCTATCGTTAGTGTTAGTGTATATTATGTGTGGCACAAGACAATTCTTCTTCCCATGTGGCCCAGGGAAGCCAAAAGGTTGGACACCCCTGACCTAGAACATTGTGGGATCCCCTCCAATGTGAACCTCCTACAGATCTCTGGCAAAGGCATCAGATGCGAGAGGCTTCAGAAAGGAAGGGAAGTGGATGCAGGTGGAGATAGGGGGACTGCTGAAGCCCATTCAATAGAGCTTTAGCTAAAGGCTGGACCTGGTGGACGAACCAGCCAGTTTCTCTTGGGGACATAGCCATAGCCACCCTCTGATGAGCACTGGACTAAGTGTAACCTAGGCAGGGGGTTGTTGAGAGTGTAAGCCCCAGGGTGAGGCTTCCTGGCTTGGAATTCCAGCTCTGCCACTTACGTACTAGCTGTGTGACCCTGGGCAAGCTGCTTAACCTCACCGTGCCTCTGTTTCCACACCTAAAACGTAACGACTACATTGCCTAATCATGCTGTAGTGAGGGCGAAATGTGTTGATGCATGCTGCATGTACAGGGCTCAGAATAGTGCCATGCTCAAAAAATGTTAGTTATTATCATTGTTAAGTCTTATAATTAATTTCCTTATTTCTCATTTACAAGTGAGGAAATAGAGTCTTAGAGGACGCTAGGGAAGAACTAAAGACCTGTGGGCTGCAAGCAGGTTACCCTCCCCAGCTCTGCCACGTGGCCAACATCAGTAAATGAAGTGCCTGCCATGGGATGTTGCAGACTCCATGGCCACTGTCCCCACCACCGCATGTCATAGCACACCCAGCCTCATCTCTACATTGAACAGGATAGCACAGGGGACTTGGCGATGCCTGCAGCCTCTCTACCATCCCTGCCCTGCCTGCCTGCCCCTTGGATTCCTTGGGTGGCATCTGGCCTGGTCACTTGCTATCCACTCCTGGCCTGTGGTTCTCCCCTGTGTTCCTGCTTCCTGCCCCTCCACTCTGCACCAAAGATACAGATCCCCTTGGCCGTGATGTCGCTGCAGGCAGAACTACAGTGATAGAACAGGATCTGGGACTCCCGTGCCCACAGGAAGGGCTTTGCTATGGGGTGGTGGGGCACTTGGTGAGAGCAGAGGGGCCCCCGAGGGGCAGAAGTAAGAGGCAGAGTCTTCGCCACTTTTCTTTCTTGGCTCTTCAGTGTGGGCATAAGGATGAGGAGAAATGAGCTGGGGGAGTTAGCTTTCCCCTCCCCTGTCCAGCTTCCTTGGGGGCAGGCCCTCCTTGTAGGCTCTTATCCACACAGAGGAGGTCCCAAAGTAGAATCTGATGCCTTGGGGATTAGTAGTAGGAATCCTAGCAAACTCCCCAGAAACCCATGGTCCATGTTCCCCCCTCTCAACCCTTGTTCATGCCGGTCTCCTCTCCTGGCATGACGTCCCTCGCTCCCCTTCCCCCTTAACCAAGACCTCTGTCCATCAAGGCACACTTTCCCAGGAGCCCCGGGGACTGTCTGACTGCAGCCCTGGCTAGGTATTATGATCACCTGGGAGATCATCTGTGTCCTAGGTATCAACATTAAAAAAAAAAAAAAAATCCCAAATGATTCTGATGCCATTTCTTTAAGACAGCAGTTTTCACATTTGAGTGGGCATTAGAATCACCTGGAAAAACTGCTAACAGCTCACAGGGCCCCACACCACAGGGTTTCTGACTGAGTGGGTCTGGGATTCACAGGTCTTGGATTTGCCTTTCTGACAAGTTCTCAGGTGATGCTAATGCCGCTGGTCCCCAAATCACACAGGAGCCTAGAACTTGCAGCTACCCAGGCAAGAGCTTTGTGACTGCTGGGTCTCTGATTGCTTTGGGCCAATCAGGCCTGTCTCCTTTTCAGAACCAGGCCCCTAGGGACAGGGACCACTCAGAGACCCTTTGTGGCCTCCCTAGTCCCTGGGATAGTGAGCCCTTCCTTCCCCAGCCTGGCTCGCTGCCCCTGTCTCCTGGTAACACTGATCGCTGTCCCGCCTTGTGGTCTTGGCCCCACCCACGGGGACAAGTGTTCAGGAAATATTTGCTGCTTGATCCAGGCGGGATGAGGTGGACGCCCAAGGACAGCATTGGCCCCAAGAGTCATCAGAACATGCGGCAGGTCTCACGTTCCTGCAAAAGTGCCTGGAGCCAGAGTAGCATTCTTGGACTAGGGGGAGGTGTCCAAAGTGGCCCCCCCACTCTGTTGCAGTGAGGCTGTTATTTTTACTTTTCCACCCTGTGGAGGGCAAGTATTGGATCACTGTTTCAATGGTATTTCTCGTTAATAGTAAGTAAAATTGCTAAAATTTAGCACAAAAAGCAGCTGTTCCCTTCTCCTTTCCTCACCCAGACTGGAGGTGGTAGTGGGAGGCCACTGCTGGAGACAGGGTGTCTCCATCACCTTCTGGGAGGTCCTGGGCCTTGAGGACAGCTGATAGGCAGGCAGCCCTGGGGCTCAACCCTGGGGGGTAAGTCTTCCTTAGAAGCTGGGGGAGCTGGGGTGGAACCTAGTGGGAGGTGAGAAGAGGTGGTGGTCAGCCCATTAGCCCTGTGAGGGGAGGCAGGATGAGCTTGGTGTTGCAGCCTGCCAGCCAACAGATGAGTGAAATGCTTGACCATCAGCACCTGGGGTGCAGGTTTTGGGTCTGTTTTGTTGAATGCAATATCCCAGTGCCTAGAAGAGAGCCTGGTATATAGTGGATGCTCACTAATCTTTGTGGAGTGAGTGAGCGAGCATGGTTTGAGCCCCCATCACGTGCCCGGAAGTGAGGCTACAGCAGGTGCTGTACCCATGATGTGTGCCCTGCAGCGGGCTGGGTATCCAGCCTCACCGTCTCCTACTCAGCGACTGTTCAGGCTGGACAAGGAGGTGCTCCCTGTCTCTGCCCCCAGTGCTCTAGGCCCAGCCTTGCTCTGGCGTGGGGCTCACAGTCAGTCTCTCCCCGCAGAGGTTTGCCAGCACCCCCTCCCATCCCAGTTCTGTCATGGGTATGTCGGGTGGGGCTCGGTTTGTTTTCTCCTGTTTGCCAAGGGAAGTCACAGCCTGTCCTCTGCCTTGTTTATAATTGGTTTGGGGACAGCACCTGCCTCAGCCCCCCGCAGTCTCTGAGAGGTGCCAAGTGACACACTATACTGTTCACCCCCTGCTGCCTCTTGTCCCCTCCTGGCTCTGTCCAGGTGTGCTCTCAGCTGCCCAGCCAGTGCTGTGCTGCCTGGCTTTGCTGCAGGTGGGTTGGGGCTGTGGGGCCAGGGGCCCTGGAGGCCAGCTGGTGGTGTCCTCACTTTATTGAGAGGAAGGGACCAACATCCAGGGAGCATGAAGGCACCCCATGGCCTTGAGCGCCGTTGGGGTCAACAGGCATGAGCTGAGCACCTCCTGGGTGCCTAGCACAGACCTGGCCCAGCAGGGTGATGGGAATCTTCAAAATCGACAGCCGAACAGGGAATTTCAGTAACCACAGATGACAGAAAAAGGCTGAGTGATAGAGGACAGAATGACGTCCTAAATGAATGTAAACGTGTCCATGCCTGACTCTTTGCTCTGAAGAGCATTCTTATGTAGTCTGCAGAGTTTTTACAGAAGAGTGCATGTCAGCACCGCGACCTTGGCGCAGCCCTTCCTACCCTCTGGGCCCCACAGTTCTACCACCCCCTGGATCCTCTCACCTGGGCGGGGGGTCACCTCTGCAGGCCTGGGAGGCTTCCATCCTGGACAGATCCTTCATTCCAGGAGGACTAGGCTGCTGAGTGTGAGGGGAGGCCGCAGGAAGCCTCCTGAGCCACCTATCTGCCACTTGGAAGCCCTGGGCCATGGGGGTTGTAGTGCTACATTGGACCCAACAACTCAAAACTCTTTGGAGCTGCCTGTTGTTGGGCTCCAAGACTTGGGCCTAGGCTCGGGGCAGTGCATCTGTCCACCCACCACCACCTCCAGTGCCTTCTCTCCTCCTCCTTTCCTCCTCCCCACCAGTCCCTCTGACCCTTCGTTTACTTCCACTGCATTTGGAACATGGCTGGTTGTATGTCTCTCCTGTTCTCTTTCCCCCTCTCTCTATTTATTTCTTTTTTCTGCCTCCCTCCTTCTTTTGCTGTGTTCAGAAGGTGCCTGACCACATGAGCCTCTGAGAGGCCCAGAGGGGTGGCCCAGGGCAGGGTACTCAGCCTGAGGCAGCTCCCTGCCTCTGGGCAGCTGGGGCCGTGTGGTGGCTTGCACACCCCGGGGAGGGTTGGCGAGGACAGGGGTCATGGTGCCCAGCTCCTGGAGGCTGGGGGGCAGCCAGGAGCCTGGGTCCGCTTGGGGAGCCCCTCCATAGACAGGCCCAAGTTTCACTGGACACTCCAGACCTGGACTGACTATAGGTTCTTATCCAGTTTGTTTGGCCTAATTAGAGTTTTAGCCTGATTTTCAAAGCGAAATGTGAGAAGAAAATATTAGAACTTCTGCTTATTTACCTCTCATCCTTTTCTCCCCAATTTTATTGCGAAATATAGCATAATTGATCAAAAGAGCATAAACATATGTATAATGTAGTAAATAATTATGAAAGTGAACACCCAGGTAACCACAACCCAATGAAGAGACAGAATGTTGTCTGTATTCCACAATCAGCTGTGTGCCCCACCTGGCCCACAACCCGCCTTCCCCAGGGGTAACCCCTGTCCTGACCTTTCTGATGGTCATTGCTTTTCTTTATCACTTAACCCCATGTCTGTAGCCTTTAGCAAAAGATGACCTGATTTTGAACTTAACACAACCGAAACAACACTGAACTTGTTCTTTTATGTCATGTTTTCTTCTCCCTGACAGCCTGTGAGATTCATCCACGGTGCGCGTAGCTGCAGTGTGTTCATTTCGTTGCTGGGTAGAAGTCCGCTGGTTGCGGTTGCTACTATGTCTGTACCCAACCCGCTGCTTGTGAACGTTTGGGTGGCTTTCCTTTTTTGGCTGCTGTGAACAACACTGTGAGGACATTTTTATATGTGCTTCCTAGTTATTGGGCTGAGCAGACGCACCGTTTTAAACAGGACGGAAAACAACGTACTGATTGGAACGGGACAGTACGGTGGTTTTCTGTCCAGTTTAGAACAGTGCGTCTGCTCAGCCTATTCCTAATGTATCATTGGTGCCTACATTTCTCCAGAGTATAGATTACTCAGAGTGATATTGCTGAGCACAGGGTATGCCATGTATGTTTCCACTGTAGTAAATATTGTGTAACTGATTGTACACGACACCTGAGTTCCTGTTGTCCCACAGCCTCCCCAACACCCGGTACTGGCAGACTGTTGAATTGCTGGCATGCTGGTGAATGTGTAACAGCGCCTCATCAGGGTGTGATTTAGTTTTCCCTTCTTTTTTTTTATACACCTGTTTTGGTATGTTTGCTGACATGCATGAGATACTCATGCATTGGTATTTATAAGAAATTTAATGAGAAAAGAAGCATCGGAGTATATTGTGGATGTTAGACACTTTTACTCAGAGGAGTGTGTTATCAAAATAGTTAAAAGACCATTGTAATATTGAGTGCCAGGGAAGGGCCTGGTTTCTAGATTGGGGGTGGGAGGGTGTGCTGGGGCGGAGACCCCCGAGTGCCTACCAATGGGGCAGCCCCTGAGGGTCCTGGGTCCACCGAGTACGCACTGGCGCCTTCTGGCCCTCCCGCCAGGCACCTATGGCAGAGGAGGAGGGAGGCTCTTGTGTCCCCAGCAGATACCCTTCAGTTTCGAATTGTCAGGTGCTCATCTTTCAGGGGCTTCTAGAGCATTAGTTCTCCACCAGGAGCAATCTTGCCTCCCAGGTGACATTTGGCAATCTCTGCTGATCTTTTTTGTTGTCACAACTCAGGGAATGCTGCTGGCATCCAGTGGGTAGAGGTCAGGGGTGCTGCTAAATGTCCTAAAGTGCTCAGCACAACCCCCCACAATGAAGAGTCATGCAGTCCCAAGTGTCAGTTGTGTACAGGCTGAGAAACCTCTCAGGTCTAGGGAAAGAGCCAGGAAACAGATTTGCTGTGAACTTAGGGAAATCACTAACTGCTTTGACACTCAGTCTCCTCATCTGGAAATGAGAATGGCAAGGGTTGCTGCCCCTTCCTCTTTGTGGGGCTGTTGTCAGAAACTGGGGAGAAGGTGGCTGTGTGGGCATTTTGGGAAGCATCCCAGTGAAGGGGCCTGCAGCCGGTGTTTCCATGGGAAGGGGTGCTTTTCAGAACCTGCCCTGCCTCCTTGACTGTGCTCCCCGTCTACTAAGCTGGAGGTGTCAGGTGACGCGCCATGAGCCTCAGCTCTGGTTCCTGCTACTCTAGGCCTCAAGGAGCTGTGGGGGAACCGCCCCAAGGGCCCCAGACTTTTGATGAGGGTTGCAGAAATAAGGGGCTCTCTGGGGGAGCCCTGGGGCCCAGGCAAAGCCATTTCTGACTTTGTCCTTCGGTGGGTGGGAGTCCAAGGTTGTGTAGGGTGATAAGAGGTGCTTATCGTACTCCTTATCTGAGGCCCATTTGCAAGTCTGGGCAGTAAGGGGTGGGAGCCAGCGGTCATCCCTGAGGGCTCTACACACCCAGGCTGGGCTCCTACTGACCCTCTGGGTCCTTCCAGTGCTGAAGTTGGAGTTCCCTGGGTCTCTCTGACCACGTTCGGGACTCACCCCACCTCAGTGTCACCTCCTGCCTTCTCCAGGAGCTGTGGCCTGCCCAGTCTTCTCTCTACTGGATGTCCCTTCTTGAAACACACTCTCACAAAAGGGTCTAGTGAACTCATCCACTCTGAGATGTAGATGACTGACAACAGCATAATGACTGGCAGCCTTTCTTGACAAGGGATACACTCACCTGCCAAAGATGGAAATCCCTCAGATACCAGAAAGAAGCACAAGGGAAACGTCAAGTGTCTTTGACAGGCAATGAGAGACCTCTGGGGGCTGAGGAACCTTTGCAATCACGCGTGCAACAAGAGCGTTTTCCCACAGATGAAAATCGTGTGGTGGCTCAGATCTTGCCAGAGCTTGAGAGGAATAAGCTTGGTCTCAGGGTATGAATGGGGTGTCTGCAGACCCTGGAAGGCCCAAGGCTAAGTGACAGGTATGTGATCAGTCAGGAAGATAGTGACCTGTGTTTTAGCTAAGAGGGTACGTGTCCTAGGAGGGGCTGGGAGGATGGGTGGTTTAGAATTAGGCCCTCACTGGACCTAGTAGGGTTCCTGCAAATTTGTGCCGCCCTGTGCCTCTCGATCTTGGTACAGCAGCCACTGTGGCCTGTGGCCCTGTGAGCCCAGGCTGGGTGGGTGGTGGGTGGCTGCCAGAGGCTCACTCTGGATAGAGGCAGGGGCGCTGTAGGTGGCCTGGGGTCCCGGGCTGGTGAGATTGGAGCTGGGAGTCTGTGTTGGGTAGACTTGTGAGTGAGAGAGGCCTTCCTAGTGTGTGGTTCCCTCAGTGCTGTGAGTAATCCTTGGCCACATTTGCAACTCCCAGGGGATTATGCAACTTCCTCTCAGGCTGAAGTGCAGGGGGCTGGGTGAGAAACAGCACTGGGGAAAATGAGGAAACTGGGGCTGGTGCTGGGGAAGGGGCATAGCCCTGGACTCTGGCCCCCCGAGGAGCTGAGCATTCCAGGGGGCCTCCTCCCAGGAGGCCACCCTCTCCCAGGTATGAGGATGTATGTGTAGAGTGTGCACATGTGTGAGCGTGTGTGTGTATGTGTACATGCAGTGACTTTGGGGAGGGTGGCGAGTGGGGTTGCGTCTCACAGGCTCTACTGGCATGGGGATATCTTTTGAGCAGGATCAGGGCTGGGGAAACAGGTGGCCAAGGGGCAGGGCCCCTGCCTGGGTTCAGGAGGGAGAAGACAGGCTGTACCCTGAGTCCGGGTTGGTGGAAAGTATGTGAAATCAAGAGTCAGAGTTGCTGGCTGCCAGCCCTGCCTCTGAGGAGCCATGTAACCCTGGGCAGTCTGAGTGCTCCCTGCCTCTTCTCCTCATCTCCCAGGCTTGTTTGGGGGCTCTGGTGAGAAGGTGATGGGCACGGTGTGCTTCGTGCGGTGCTGGCCAGGCCATGGTAACCACCCACTTACATCGGGTTGGGACAGGGGACAGTGCGTGCAGTGCCAGCCCGCCTGAGTTCAAATTCTGGCCCTGCCACTTGCAGCTATGTGATCCTGGCAAGTTAATTAGCCTCTTGGTGCCTCAGTTTCCTCTTCTGTGAACTAGAGATGACAGTTATAGCGTCAGTTCATCATGAGGATTAAAAGGCCGAATTCATGCTCGAACAGTGCCTGGAACCAGTGAGTAAGGGCTCTGCACAGGTTACCCCTCACTGGTACCTGAGCATGTTTGTGTGCAAACAGCCAAGAACCTGCCCAGGGTTCTTCCTGACCGTAGGGATTTGAGTTAGAACTGGTGATAACAATAAGAGCTCACGTTTCCCAGGCCATAGTCCATGTCAGGCAGTGCCCAATGCTAGACCTCTGTCAGCCCCTCCCTCACGGTCTGTGAGGGGGGTGCTGTTATCACCCCCATTCACAAATGAGGACATGCAGGCACAGGGGCCCTGAGTGACTTGTCCCGGGGCAGTGATATCAGTGAGGAGGGAGAGCAGAATGGTCCCCTTAGCACTGAGATGGACCCCGACCTCTGGTTCTCATTCCAGCCTCTTCTCCGGGTTCAGCTCAAGGTGAGGATGGGGGAGGGAGCAGGGTCTGCTGTGAGGGGTGTGAGGGTTCACCTTACAGTCTGTGGGCTCTGGCGCATCTCCAATCCAGTTGCCAACTAATATAAAGATTGAAGTTACAACAGGGAATGGCTTTTTAGTAGTTGGAGTTAGAGTGGACTTCCCTTGGGGCGAGTGTCCTGCCAGTGTGTGGACTCAAGACAGGGGCTGAAGCCCAGCTGGTGGGCGTGTGGTGCAGGGGGGATGAATGTGATGAATGTGGCTCCAGCTAGCTTCAGGCAGACCTGACTTTGAATTCTGCCTGAGCCATTTACTGAGTGACCTTGGGCTGCAGTTTCCTCACATGTAAAATGGGGGGTGGTGGTAGTAGCCCCTACCTCCTTGGGTGATGATGAGGATGAAATGAGATATCATAGTGAGATGCTTAGCACAGGCCTGACAAATGGGGATGCCTTTATCAGGCACCTGTTGTAGAGGGACTCAGGTGCCAGGTGGAGAGTTTGGGTCACACAGATATCCCTGGAGGGTTGTTATTTGAACTGTGGGTCAAGACCACTAATTGGACCCTAATCTGGCCATGAAATCAGCTTAGTGGGTCTCAGTGAACATTTTTTTTTTTTAATGAAAGAGAATAGAAAACATCCAAGTTATTGCACAGTATTGATAAGGGTTTTTTTGTGCAACCTTTTTTGTTTCACGTTTATATTCAAGTTCATGTGTATGCATGCTCTGCGCATGCACGTGTGTGTGTGTGTGTGTGTGTGTGTGTGTGTGTGTGTGTGTAATGGGTCAAATAAAAAAATTTTTCTGTGAGTCATGATCAAAATATTTGGGGCTACTGCCTTAGAGATTATCTCCCTGCTGTGCAATATTTATGAGGCACCTACTGAGTGTAAGACCCAGCACCTCATGCCGGGGCCCCGAAGGGGACCATTCTACTCACTCTTCTCACTGATATCACTGCCCTGGGGCAAGTCACTCAAGGCCTCTGTGCCTGCATGTCCTCATTTGTGAATGGGGGTGAGCGGGCTTTGTGGCGGTCAGAAGAGGAAGTGGGTGAGGTGGTCAGGAAAGGCTTTCTGTGTGATGACATGTGTTAGATGGGGACAGTAAGAGGAGACAAGGCTTGGGGTGAGTAGTTGGCTCAGGATCTGGAGCTAGGGAGCCACCTTGGGAGGTGGGGCCCCCTGTCAGTGAAGGGCTACAGGGCCAAGCCTGGCTGGAGGTGTCCCTGCTAGCTAGAGAGAGGGGTGGGTGGGGGTCATCTCAGGGCACTGGGCAGGGGTTGTGCCCATCTCCTCTATCTGGGGTAGGGTTATTGATGCTTCCCCTACCCCAAGGCTTGCAGGATCCCCAGGGACTGGGAGAGACCTGGGCCCACAGCTTAACGATTTCTTCCCTTCCCTTGGCCCCTACTCCCTATTGCTGCCCCAGTTGGCTCTGGTGGGCCTGGCCTGAGATCTGGCTCAGCCCTGAGCCCTGGTCCAAGATCTACTACTTAGATCCCTGTCCAGGGCAAATCAGAGCCTCAGTTTCTTCATCTGTAAAATAGGTCTACCAACCCCCAAGCAGCCAACCTCATGGGTAGTGATGCTTATCTTATGACCTAACATGGATGAGCTAGCTGTAGGAAGTATGTAGACCTCTAGGTGGGTTGTTATTGTCATTTCTAAGCCTGGGAGGAGGACTGGGAAATGTCATGAGGACATCAGCTGCCTGGCTGGAGAGCCCCCTGCCTCCCCACCCCGTGACCTAGGGCCGTGGGGCAAGAGGGCCTGTGACCCATGCTGAGCTGGGGATATCCCCAGCTCTGTGGGGGAAGTGGCCTGTTAGGGGCATCAGAGGATGAGACCCACGTTGGGCCTGTGTCTGGAAACCCCAACTTCCAGATCCCCACCTACATGAGGCATGTTAGGAGCCCCAGTGTGGAGGCTCGTGTTGCCCAGTGGTAGGGGTGATTCCCTGGGATTGACTGGCAGAGGCCAGTTTCCAGGAAGCTGTGGGTGACTTCTTGCCTGCTGAACCCAGAGGCTCAGGCATGAGCTCCTACAGCACAATGTGGTGTTTAATGATAGATCACATATTTTGAGCACCTCCCATGTACCAGGGACTGTGCTAAGCACCTTTGTATATTGGCAAATTTAATCTTCACAGTAACCTAATACACAGGTGTTTTTTATTATCCTGTTTTGCTGTGAGGAAACTGAGGCCCAGAATGGTTGAGTCTCTCACCCAGGCTTAATGAGTGGCACACCTGGGCTGAGGGCATGAGTTCTAGATTCAAGTTGCCAAGGTTGAAATCTGGGCTGTACTACTCACTAGCCAAGTGGCCTTGGACAAGTGACTAAATCTCTCTTACCACTAGTTGCTTGCTCTGTGAAATGCTGCTACCAACAGTGCCTTCCTCAAGGGGTTGCTGGGAGAATTACATAAGATAATAGAGGTAAAGTACTCAGTGTAAAATAAGGGCGTAGTAGGTGGGACCTCTCCTCCCTGCACTGTGACCCTGGGCCAGTTTTCTGGTCTCTCTAGGTTCCAGTCTCCTCAGTTGTGTGACACAGGGTACTGGCACTTTCCCGGCACCTCTCAATAGGATTGTTGAGAATCAGATGGGATTAAAACTCCAAGTGGGTCCTGAGGGAGGCCTTTACAGATCAGAAGTGCTAGACTCCCCAAACCCCCAGAGCTGCCAGGAGTTTTTCAGGGCTTGTAGTTGGGCATTGTGGGGAGATGGGGCTGTGCCCAGCATGTGAGTTCCTGGAGATACTTCCCTGGCTGGCGGATGGCAATAAAGCTTCATGCCAGCTGCAGGGTCCCTAGCAAATTAATTCAGTTTTCTGAGCCTCCATCTCTTCAACTGTGTAAGGAAACTCACCATCATGTCTGTCATCTGGAGCCATTGAGAGGCTCAGTTCGACACCATGTGTGAATGTGCTCTATTAGTTTTCAATTCATGTACAGACATTCACGAGTCTAATAATTCTTATCATTTTGTGGGGGGGGGGGGGATGAGGGAAGAGCATGGAGGGGATGAGGGAGACTCCCGCCCATGGGAGCAGGCATGGTTTGAACTCCTAAGTTCCCACATACCCCACATTTGATGTCTGCCCTTACTTAGTAGATTGCCATCCGTCTCTGGGCTTTGTGCCCCCCCGATCACCTATGAAGTGGGTGGGTCTGACTGACTAGGGACCCATTTCACAGGTGAGACATGAGGGGAGGGGCGCTGGGACAGAACCGCCTCGTTTCCGGCAGGGAGTTGGAATTGGGAAGGAAACCCAAGTGTCTCCGTGCCGCTGTTCATCTCTGCATTGCTCTTCTCCAGCTTCTGCTCCTCTCATCTCCCACCCTCCGTGCTGGGGGCTGGCCACTGCTCTGTCCGAAAGGCAGTGGGGGTATACACACCCCAGGCCGCTGCTGACTAGGGGCAACTCCAAGTGAAAAGCCAAGGGGTGGGCCAGGCGGGATTTGGAGGTGGGAGAAGGTGGTGCCTCCCTGGCAGAGCCTGTCCTCTCCAGGAGGGCTGTTTGCCTGGTTTATTCTTAGCACTGACTCATTATAGAATCTAATTTTAGCCCTGTCTCTAAGTGTTGCCAACATCTGGTGCAGCCAGTACCCAAGTGGGGGGCAGCAGTGGCAGGAGCGACCCCTTAGACATTGCTGGGGCCTGGTGCCTCTGGCAGTAGAACAAGGACAGAGCCTTCTGCTCCTGCACCTGCCACAACTTGAACTGGGCACGCAGTAGGCATCCTAGTTATGCTTGTGCATGGATTGCTCCCCCACTATCTCATCATTTTAGCTCCAGCTCCTGGTGGGGGCGTGGGAGGTGGGATGGAGGTGACCATCTAGTGGGAGAGCATCAGCTGGTGGTACTCATCAGGTAGGCTCTCCCACCTCCAGCCCTGGGGGCTTTCCATTTGGCCCCTGACCCATGCAGAGGGGGCCTCAGTGGATGGAGGGAAGCCTCAGGCTAGGCCACTTGTTATAGCCATCACTGAAGGAGACACTTGTTATAGGCCCGACTGCCTGGGGTTGAGTCTTGGATTTGCTGCGAGCTGTGTGACCTTGGGCAAGTCATCAGCCAATCTGTGCTCCAGTTTCTTCATCTGTGAGATGAGGATGGGAGGACAATGCTGTGAGGGCTAAGTAAGATGTAGGTAACGTACAAAGTGCCTCTATCTAAGTGCCATGTAATGGGGAGGTGGTGGAATTTTTACTATTTTATCGTTGTTACTACTGACGAGAAGCTTTGTACGTGCTGAGTTGGGTAGGAGGCTTCTCAGCGTTTTTCCGAGGGAGGCGAAGCTTGGGATGGGGCTCAGAGGGAGTGGTTACACCCAGGCGTCAGGCTGGTGGTGATCTCTGCAAGGCTGCAGCCAGGGGTCAGGAGCACACAGGGGTAGGAATGTGGGCCTTGCCCTTCCCAGGTTGGATGAGTCACTTAATTTTTCTGTATGTCCATTTCTTCACCTAAAAATGATAAGATGTAGGCCATAGAATTATTGTGGGAGATAAAACATTTGATGTTTGTGGAGCATTTTGCCCAGTGCTGGGCACACAGCACTAAAATCTATGCGATTTTTATTTATTATTATTTGTTTCTATATCCCTTTCCCATGTGAGAGATGGGATGTCATTGCCTTGAGAATCAGGGAGGAGAGCGTGGCCTGGAGGGTTTTTTTTGGGGGGGTTTGAGGGGGGCTGTGGTCCTAGCTGTCCCTGAGCTTTGGGGTCTGTACACATTGCTTATTTCCCCTGGGCTTCTGTAAGAAGAGGTCAGAGAAAGCTCTGGTTTTCAGACCCTTCCTCAGAACCCCAGGGGGTGCTTTGGGGACCCCCAACTGGAGGCTAGGTGGTCTAGCCCTCTCCACTCCCTACAGAGCTGTTTCCTTCTCATGTTTTACATATCCAGGTTCCAGGTAAATTTTGTCTGAAAACGGGGTTCTGCTGCTGGGTGACCCTGCAGCTCCTTGTCATCTGACATCTATGCCCTCTGACCCGGCATTGACCCTGGGAGGTGACCTGTGCAGGTGGGATCTGGCATGCCCGGGGCACTGATGCTCAGAGGGGGCTGGGGCTCCCCATGTGGTGTGGGGATACAAAGGGGCTGCCAGGTTGCTCCTCAGGGGAGAGATTTGAACTCTGCTCTGGCCTTGCCACCTGTATGATGTGGCTGCCCTGAAAACAAACCTCAATCTGAGAAGCCAGGAAGGAGCGAGGGCTGGGGTTGGGCAGCAACGCCCCTGCCACAGCAGTGACACATAGTAGCTACTTAAGAAATATTTGAAATGAATGAATGAAGTGGCACCAGCGCAGAGTCCCAGAACAGTGGTCCCTCTGATATGGTCCCTTCCTCTTCCTTCTCACTCCTCACGTCATCCCCTGCTTTGTTTGACCAGCCGTAAGCCACCCCAGCCCTGGGGTCCAGGCTCAGCCTTGCTCAGAATCTTGAATAAGACACTTCCCCAACCCGAGCCACAGTTTGTTCATCAATAAAGTAAAGGCCCCTTCTGGCCCCTTCTGGAGCTTCAGAACGCCCCTTCTGGCTCTTACAGCCTCAGTTCTCAGGGCAAGTCACGCACGCACGCACGCACGCATGTGTGCACGCACGCACGAACTCGGTGGGCCTGATGAGGAAGGTCCTCTCCCTCTCCCAGGCAGGAGCCCTCAGATTCTCCTGAAGTGACCACTTGGGGTGCCCTGGGGCTCCTTGGGGCCTCCAGGATGTGATGTGCTTGAGCTAGGGCTCATTTGGGGAGGTGGGAGCCTGTGGGTGTGAGAGGAAGGGTGGGCATCCAACTGTATCCATGGGGCTGGGGCCACCACCATGACTTTCATATGTGACCTTCTGGGGGTGTGGGCGGCAGCAGCAGGGGCACACATTTGTGTCATTATGACTGGGTGTGAGGGTGTGTGTGAATCAGGCCAGTGGGGGGACAAGGGCAGTTACCTCCTATTGCCAGGAGCTTCCCAGGCTCTGAGGAGAATGCAAAGTGATTCATGTAAAGGAGCCCCAGTTCCTATTTTGGCCACAACCCGAGGAATGGGGTGGGCGGGCTTCCTCCCTTTTCCCCACCCACCAGAAGCCCATGTCCCCCCTCTTCCCTTGCCTCAGACCCAGGTTCTCGGTCAGGGGTAGGTGGGTGCCGTGACTTGCAGTCTGACACCCCTCTCAGGGACATTTCAAGGGCTGGCCCAGGCCTGCAGCTGCAGTAGTCAGTGTGGTGCCCAGGAGGCCTGCAAGACCCCACGTCTTGGCACTAATGCTCTCCCACACTGGAGGGAGGGGCCTGCGGTGCCCCGGGCTCATGCACTGCGGCCAGCACCCCATCACAGCCGAGTGGTTTTCCAGCTCGAGGAGACCTGCCAGGGACCTGAGAGGAGAGGCTCCACCTGCCCACCGTCTCCTGCCATCTTGGCTGCAGCCACTGGTGACTCATTCCCCTGGGGAGGGAGCCGGCTCCTCTCCCAGGGCACCCCGGCGCCCCATCACACTGGGGAGTGAGGAGTGAGGCCCTCTGTCTGTGGAGGGGGTCCCAGCAGACGTTTTTTGAACCTTCTCTTGGCCCCCCACAGACTTCATCTTCCTTTTGCCTGCCAGGGAGGCTAGAGCCCCAGATTACATAATGGGTGCCAAATGCCTCACAGGTGAGCGGCCCAGTCCAGCGGCTGGACTTAGGAGTCCCTATTCCCCAGTGCCTGCCACCAGGCATGTCCCCATTCCACTGCCTGGGCTCACTAGGGGAGAGGGTGGGGCTCACCCTCCTACCCCTCACAGGGCTGTGCAGCCTGGGAGGGGGTGGGGAGGCCCTCTCCAGGGAAGTGAATTCCTGGCCTGACCCCAGATGCCAGCCTGCCCAGCTCTGCTCCAGGGTAACGCTGGGTGCACACACAGCTCCATTGTATGCCTGGGCCCCATGCCCGCCATGGGCCTGGCACCAGCTCTATCAACAGCGGTGGCTCCGTCAGCTCCTCAGCACCCCCTTTTCAGGGCCCAGGCCATTGAGGAAGGAGGAGGAGGACTGGTGATTCGGGTATGAGTGTGTCCTGAGTGGAGGGACCATTTGGATACTTGAGGAGCCAAAGCGATATATTTGTTTCTGTCATCAGCTATGAGGTACAATATCCCCCATTCACACGAGGAAAGCAAGACAGGCAGAGGCTTCAGTGACTCGCCCAAGGTCACACAGTTAGTGAGCGGCAGAGCTGGGGGTCGAGCCCAGGCAGCACTTACTTCCAGGTTAGGGCACAGGAAAAAGCAGGGCTCCTTTCCACAGCCCAACTTTGGGGACCAAGACAGGCCACAAGCACCTGGGAACAGTAGGGTCTGGAGTTCCCTGTGCTTGTGAGAAGCTTGGTGGTTATGGACGATGCTGGTGGCCCAACAGGCAAAGCAGGTCTCCAGAGCTGGGGCCAGCATTGTGCCTCAGTTTCCCTGCTCCACCTACACTATAACGCCCCCCCCCCCCCCCCGTGCTCCTTAGGAGAGCACAGGAATGTAGAGGTGAGGTGTGGTCAGGGCTGGGCCTGGCCTTCACCCCCTGTTTTTGTGCTCCATAGGCTGGTGGAGTAGCCCCACCCTTCCTGAAACTAGACCCCCCTGGAGGCCTTCAGTTGTCTCTATTCGAAGAGACCATCCTGAGGTGTTCCATCTCCTCAGGTTTTCCAGCCTGAAGAGGCCTCTGAGGCCAGCTCTAGTCTGTGAGAGGGTCCCACCTCTGCCTTACACCTAGGCCCCCCAGGCCAAGATGGAGGGTGCCCAGGCACATTTATGGGATCTGCCCTGTTTCTCACTGTCTGCACTCACTCAACTTATCTACTCCACAAGCTCCAAACCCCTGGGGCTGAGCAGAGCTCGGCCCACCCTCCTTCTCCCGGGTCTGTCCTGGGTAAGAGGCCTGTCTCCCTCCTTAAGTACCACCTCAGCCCTCTTAGCAAACAGCATTCTGCAGTGACCACAAGATAGTACAATGCCAGGGCTGGGCTTTGGGGACAGGTGGGGAAGAGAGAAGATGGAAGGGGACACCCAGGTTGACTCCCCTCTCACCCCACCTGGGAGCCTCACCTCCTTCCCCCCACTACTTGGGCTCATCTTTCTCTGTTTATGCCGCTCCCACCCATCAGTCAACACATCCTCATCCAAGGCCACAGGAGTGGGCACGTCCAAGGGCTTCCAGAGATGAATGTGGTTTGGACAGTCTGGGAGTGGGGTAGGGTATGGGGAGTATCTGGAGGCCCAGGTTGTGTTGGGGAGAGCAAGTGAGGAGGCCCGCGGGCTGACCCCAGGGCTTGTTTAGGGAGGGGCACCCTGGATGCCTTGAAGGCCTGACTAGGGAGTTTGGACTTTATCTGGCTGATGGTGGGGAGCCATTGGGGGCCGTGGAGCCAGGGATGCTCCATCTTTCTTTGTTGCTCAGTCCATTTAGTTTCTGTTCCCTTGTTCTTTCAGGGCTTTTGTTCTTTCTTTCTCTGTTTCTCCAAAGACAATAAAGCCTTCTCTGCAATTCAATCCCTTCTCTCTGATCCCTGCTCACCCCCTTCCCACATATCCATACTCTGTCCCTGGCTTCCTCTGTTCTGCTGCCCTGGCTTGTTCCCCCTGCCCAACTTATGTTGGTTTCCTCCTCCTCTCCCTGGCCTCTGACTCACCTTGCCTGGGATAGGGGTTGGGTGGACTTGGACTAGAGGGAAAGGGGATACAGGCATGTTTCGGACCACATGTTCGGAACCATTGTGATGGTAACTGAGCCAGGAGGACGCGCTCTGTTCTGACAGAGCCCTACACCCTTCAGGGGACAACCTTTCCCCAGAGACGGGGCTAAGGCTCATTAGGAGAATCTTACTTTGCACTTGTCAACCTGATAATTAGAGATCCAGATTTCTGTAACAGAAAAATGAGGGGCTTTTATTTTCTTTTTATTAAATTAAGCAGAAAGGGATATTGAACCAGATGGGACTCAGACTGCAGAGAAATACTGTTCTCTTTTGTGTCCTTTCAAACATTCATCCACCTATCCATGTATCCATTCATCCATCCATCCATCCACTCCCCGACCCACCTGTCCATGTATGCATCCATGCATCCATGCATCCATCCACCTATGCATTATAGTCACCCATGCATCCATTATATCCATGCACCCATCAAATATTTATTGAGCACCTATATTAGATGTTTTATATTTAATCCTTACAGAAACTCTCCAAGGTGGACATTATTCTCATTTTATACACAAGGATACCAGGACCTTGTGAAGTTAAGAAAATTGCTGAAGGTCATGTAGACAGTAGGCAACAGATCTGGGATTCAGCTCATCCTGCTTCAAAACACATGCTCTTAGTGTGGAATCGGTAGCCTCCCTAGGAGGTTCCCTATGAATCTCATAAGCATTGTAAGGTTCTGGAATGCTGGATTCCTATACTTCTAGTTGCAGCTGAGGGTGGCCAGCCTTTGCCACCAGTAACCAAATGTTGCCATCACCAAATCTGGAATGGAGGCTTTTTTATCACATAACTTGCAACCCTGGCATGTCCTTGCTTCTTCTCTCCATCTTACCAGCTCTGCCTCCGAGGGTGGTCTTAACCCTCCATGGTGGGAAAGTTCTAGGTACCCCCTTGGCCACCAGTCTCCTCCGGGGGCCAGGCTCTTCCCGCCTGCCTCCCAGCTTCCCACCGGATGGCCAGCCTCCATTTTCCTCTGGCCCCTTTTCTGGCCTTTCTTGCTAAGTGTCAGAGTTAGCTGCTCAATTTCAGGTCCAAACTACCTCCTTAGGCCTCATTGGCTGAGACAAGGATGTGAGTACAGGTCGTTTACTTGGGAGGTGACCTCAGGTAGCGCCAGTAGTGGGGTAGACCAGTGAGACAGGGGAGGGAAGGAAGCCACTAAAATGTGTGTTGAGTAGCAGTGACTGCTGCAGGCACCTGGGCTCCGAGTCTGTGGGGGCCTTTGTAGACTAGGCTTAGAGTTACCTCACAGTGGGGCGGCGTGAGAGCACTGGGCATTTATTCACTCACTCCCCCACTGTTTGGCTGAGGGCTGCTGGGGGAAGGCAGGGTGCTACCTCCGTTGGCTTGGCCCAGATGCGGGTGCTGGAAGGTAGGGTGCCCAGGGGAGGTGGCCAGGATCCTGACACCCTCTGCTATACTCACTGAACCCCGGCCTGGTGGTCCACCCGGTCCCTTGGAATGAGGCTCTTGTCAGCCCTCTGACCACAGCTCTCTTCTTTCCATGCCATTGCTGCCCATACTCCTTCCCTGTTCCCAGCTGTCCCAGGCAGAACCTTCCCGGCCAGTCCCCAGTACTACATTCATCGTGTTCAGCAGATCCTGAAGGAGCACCTACTGTGTGCCAGGAAGTTGTCAGGATCCTGCTAGGCATCCGCAGTAGAGGGAAGGGTCCCTGTGCGAATGAGTCCTTATCACGGGCCGAACACTGGCAGCCCTGGTCAGGCCCTGTCCGAGGCAAGCTGACCTCTCTGTACGACACCCTCTCCTGGAAGGTGGGACAGAAGTGCAGGATGGCACAGAGCCTGCAGCCACCTTCAGGTCCCTCCCTGCTCCATTGTCCCGAGACTGTGATTGTACCAGTTTTTCTGACTTCCTTTTCCTTCCTCTCCCTGCTCTGCCGCTTCCCACTTAGCCCCATGGCTGCCACGTGGCTGCCTTTTCAGTCAGCCGGGGACTGAGCCCTCCCGCCGTGTGTCTATGGGGAACAGGATGCAATTCACGGGGCAATGGGGTGTCAATTTATTCAAGGGCAGCCTCTTGTCCTGGTAAAGGCTCTGCCTGGTACCTGCTTCTGCGGGAGGGGCCTCCTCCCTCTGGACTGCTGCTCCCAGGCGCAGACTCCCTGTACTGTAGTCTCTTGCCTTTTGGGGCCCAGGGAACAGGAAGGAATAAGAGCCAGCAGTGGGGTGTAGGTGAGGCCTTCTGGTGTGGGGGATGGGAAGGTGCCCTCGACGGGGATGGGGCGGGCCTGGGCCTGGCCGGTGCCTTCACACTGAAAACTCCTCACTGAGTTGCACAGGCAGGCATGCCAAATCCCGGGCCCCTTGACTCATCTCTCCAGCTGCCACCCACAGCCTTTCCCCTTGATGTTTTCACTTCTCAGCCAGGTTTGGTGAGGGTACACGTGCCAGGGTGGCGGGGGCAGGAGTGTGTCTGCCTGTGCTGGCCAACCTTATCACCTTTAACATCCTCCCTTTACTTACTGGTGTCCTCTATTCCCCAGCCCATGGGCAGGGCCAGCGTTGGCAGAGCGAACAGCCATCCTGTACCTGCCCCCCTTGGAGGGAAAGGTGGCGGGCTGTACTCACTCGGACAGGCGTGCTGCTGTGCGGGCGGGGGGCCGGCGGGGAGGATGGAGGTGATTTGCGCAGGGACTGGGAGGTGGAAGTTCTCAGTTTGGGGCTTCAGCATCTTTGATCCAGGCAGGGGTATAAGGCAGCTGCCTCCTATGGGAGAAGCTGGGGAAGAGGAGGAGATACAGCTGATAGAACATCCTGAAGACAGGGAGTGGAGTTACTGATGTTCCTGCCCCCACCCGACAGACACAAAACCCAGGGCACTTGGTGCCTGTCTCTGCTCAGCCAAAGGAAACAGTGCTGGTCGTGGAGATTAAGGATAGAAAAAAGCGGGGTGGGGGCGTGAGCTGCTGCGTGCATGTGGAGAGAAATACTGTGCTGTTTCTCTCATACCTTGGGGTTGGGGGTGGGCAGGTGGGTGGGTGGGCAGGTGGGTGGGTGGGCTCCCTCACTCCTTTAGCTGGTGGGACTATAGCTGTCAAAGATCATTTCTCCTGTGGGGAGAGGTTGGTCTTCAGGGCAGGTGTCTGATTTCCCTGATGAAGACTGAATGGAGGTACCAGTGGAGGGTACCAGGCAGGGCAGAAGCAAACCCAAGTTCTAGGGCTAGTGCAGATGCCATGACTGGAGAAGCCCTGGGGTGGGTGAGGATCGGGATAGGATCCAGGCGAGGGAGCCCCCTGGGTTTTGTGCCCCTAGTGACTTCCCAGAAGCCCAGCTCGCAGGTGGGGCAGGGGAGGAGGCCCCTCCATAGGTGCGTGGAGTGAGGGTCACAGTCGGTGGTTATCCAGAGGCCTCTGCCTGTGCTGGCCGCCCGTCCTGCCCCCACCAGGCGTGAGTCAGACCGAAAGCAGAAGCTGCCAGACATTGCGCAGGGTGAAGCGAGGCAGAACTGACTGTGCTATTTTGGAACCTGGTTAATTCCCACCCTGTCCACCCACCTCCCTTCTCTCTGGGCTCCCATCCCCTCCTGGTGGCCCAGAACTTTGTCTTCCTCAGGGGGACAGTTAGGACACGACTTGATTTCCCCTGGCATGTATGCTGAGGGGGGTGCTTAAGGCCCCTCTCCTTGCTGGACCTCCCCCTCCCTGGCCAAGAGAACTGGCTTGTGGGGAAGCAGCCTTCTGGGGTGTTGGGAGGGCAGTGCCCCCTTCTGGTGGGAGTTTACAGGCGAGGTGATAGTCACCAGCTCTGCACACTGCCCATCTGGCACTACCCCCTACCCCCACCCCCACCCCGCCTGTCTTTCACCACTCTCAGGCCAGCTGTCAGCTGCCTGTCCCAGGGGTGTGAGCTGACAAGAGCTTCAGGTGGGAGCCTCTCCTGGCCGTGACTCTCAAAGGGTCGGGAGGGGTTTCCGGACCCAGAGTGGAGATATTTTGGGGCCAAGGGTCTTTCCAGGACCCATGACATCAGATACCCTGAAGCAGCCCCAACTGACCCCTTGGTCCATGGTTCTTTCTTGGGCATCCTAGTCCTGCTTGAGGCTCTGACCCCACATTAAGGGTTTCTTTGGAACCTGCATGACCCTGGGTACTCTGGGCAGTCCAGCCCACAGGGGTGAAAGAGGTCAGTGGGGTGTGTGTTTCTGAACTGAAGATGGGGGTGTAGAGTTGAGAGCTGTGAATAGTGTGGATAGAGGGGTCCCTGCACCTCTGCAGCAGCTGTGTGGTCGGGGAGAGGTGGGCTTTGCTCTTGTTCTGTGTGAGGGTACGCGTGGGAGACAGGAGCATCCTCCACTGTGTGACATTGCCTCTCAGGGGAACCCTGAGGTCAGAGCTCCACCCTGCTTTCTCCCCCACCCCCACCCCCACCACCCCACAACCTGGTTGGTGGGTTTCATGCATGGGTGTGGGGCGATCAGCAGGCACGTTGCACATGATTAGTTATGTGTCCCTGTCAACCTCAGGTGAGCAGGACTTGGGTTTATCATTGCTCAGGTGGATTTGGGGCTTAGGCAGGTGAGAGGGAGGAGCAAATCAGTGTGGAGGAAAAGGGTGGCTTCAGCACCCCTATGCCTCCTGGGGAACACATGGCATCATGTGCACCCATGCACGCTGTCCTCCAGGCTGGCTGCTCTCTGCTGGAGCTGTTTGGGCAGGCAGGTCCTGGGGTGGTGTATGGGATGGTAAGTGTGCGTGTGTGCGTGTGTGTGTGTGTGTGTGTGTGTGTGTGTGTCGTGGGTCTCACATGGCCTGTCTGGGTTGTTTCTCCACCGGTGACCATATTAGCTTCCAGGCTGTTTCCCTACAGATCTGGGCTGTCCCTCCTTCTGCAGCCCTGTGTTCCTGCCTCCACCTTGCCCCTGGGCCTGAGAGTCAGTGCTGCTTACTCAGGTTCATGGTGGAGCTCAGAAGGGCCCTGCCTGTCCTTTAAAGTATCTCTTTCCATCAGAAGCCTATGCCTCTCTTCTGTCTCCTCCTACCTGTCACCACATTTGGAACCAGGTGACCAAACCTCCAGAAGGCTGCAAGTAAAGTGACTTTAAGGGCCCATATTTCTAACCAGCTTTCAGGGGATGTGATGCCTGGAGACCATGCTTTGGGTGGCAAGGACTTCAAAGGCCCTCCCGCACCTAACCTCCATCCAGAGCTCCGCTGCTCACCCAGCCCGGGAACTCACCGTCCTGGACCCTCTTCGGTGCCAGGCACATCACCCACTTCAGCTCCTTTGAGCCCCTCAGCTCCTCTGAGGGAAGTGCCATTCTGTTTTCCAGATGGGGAAACTGAGACTATGACCAAGTTAAGTACCTGTCCCAGGTCACACAGCTGGTGAAGTGGCAAAGCCAGACTGGAACTCTGGCCTGTCAGTGGCCAGAGTGTATGAGCACGCCACCGAACCCAACTGTCTGCCCAAGAGAGCAGATGCAGAAAGCCCAGATGCAGCTGAGCGGGTGGGGGAGGGTTGGGCTGCAGTTGTCTGGGAGCTGCAGGGGGCAGCCCTGGGCGGCTCTAGGGAGGTCGGGTGGGGGAGTGGTGCCTCGAGGGGCAGGAAGGACTGAATGGGGAATAGCACTTCCTGCAGGCAGAGCCGGGTTGTGCAGGCGCTCCAGTTCCACTGCCTACCAGCTGTGTGACCCTGGACAAGTTGTCAGCCTCTCTGGGCTTCACTTGCTCCCTCTGTGAAATGGGGGCTATATCCCTACTTCCCTCACGGGTGAGTGGGGTTGCTTTGAGGATTAAATCAGTAATATGTATCAACTCTGATCGCTGTCTGTTGCATAGTAGGCCCTCAGTCTGAGTAATAATGAACACCTGCTGGTTTGTACCTGGGAGATAAGGGGCCACCTTAATGCAGTGGTCCCTGCTCACAGGTGCTTCCCCGCCTGCCTCTCCCCTCCCTTCTTCCAATGTCTTCTTTTATTTAATAAAGCCCGGGTACTTTACTTACACAGAGGTTGTTTTCAAAGTACTCAGAGGCAGATTAAACTCTTAAAAAAGGAGCCAAACAGTAGGAGTTCATTGCAGTGTACAGGCTGCAGGGAGGCTAGGAGGCTGGCATGGGTGAGGCGGGCACTGGGGCTGGGTTTGGAGTGAGCCTTCATGGGGGAGCCAGCCGGCAGCCGCTCGGTGGGGCTGCGTGCTCCTCTGTGCCCCTTGTGCCCATGTCCTGCCCTGTCCAAGCAGCCGGCAGATGGCAAAGCAAAGGCTGGGTCTGGAAGGCTACCACAGTGATCCATCTTGTGGGTCCTGGTTTCCTCACCTGTACTAGAGCTGGTGGTGGTCACACACCTAAGAGAGACTCAGGCTTGTGTCCCCATTTTGCTATGTTCTCACCTCTCTCTTGGACAGGTCACTTACCCTTTTTCAGTCTTGTTTTTCTCATCTCCCCAAGGTCCTATTTGTCTTGTGAAGTGTTTGCAGAGGACGAATGAGATCTGACATAAGTCACATGTGTAGTGCAGTGCCTAGTCCCTAGTAGGGACTCAAGGAGTGTTTGCTGAATGAGAGAATGGGTGGTAATCGAGCAGGTGTTGGGTCAGTGGACAAGTAGCCTCTGAGGACCCTGGGTATCATTCTGGCAAGGGTGAGGGGGTGGGATGGGGTAGAGGTTCCAAAGAAGAAAGTTGATTTCTCTGGAAGCTTTCTTGTAGTTGGGGAGGCTGGCAGGTGGCCAGGAAACAACCAGAGAACAAAGCAATGTGGACGCAGGCAGGATGCTCAAGTGGACCAAGTGTCCAGGAGTAGAATGCAGAGGAGAGGGGAAAGAGAGGGGTGTCAGTCCCCTCACCCACGCCACCCAGGAGAGAGGCAGCTGTCCACTGAGGGCAGGGTGAGGGATCTGGCGTGTGTGTGTGTGTGTGTGAGAGAGAGAGAGAGAGAGAGGGAGAGAGAGATTAATTCTGCATGTGTGGCTGGACTGCATCTGTGCATATCACAAGGGTGGGCACCGCTCCAGGACCTTTCTGGTTTTTCCTCTCTGTGTTTCCCTCAGTTACATGTCCCCCTTTCACCCTGTCCTTCAAAGCCCAGTGGCAATCCTCATGCCAGAGTCCAGCAGGTCCCTAGGGGACAGGACAGGCACCTCTCTGGTCTGGGATTGCCTTTGAAGCTGACCCCTTTGCTACACAATTGTCTTGCCTTGCTCCAGGCCAGCAGACCAGCCAGCCAGGAGATATCAGCTGTTACCCTCTCCTGTGGGATTGAGCAGGGTCATGGGGCTGATGGGCCTGAGTTGTGGGCAGTGGAGGCCACTAAGCAGGAGCTCCCAGCTCCCCTCTCCTTCCTTTCCCTCTTTCCCACCTCCTGCCTACATTCAACAGAGATGCAAAAGCAAGCCCCTCCACTGCACTCCCTCCTCCCTCAGCCCTGCAGCCTCTTGCATTTTGCACCAGCCCTCTCTGAGTTGGGGAATGGAGTGCGTCCTGGGTTCGAGTCTTGCTCTGTTGCCACAGTGTACAAACCACCCTTTTGGAGCCTTAGCTTTCCTCCTGTAATTCATGTTCGTTGCCTAATCTTTTTTTTTTTTTTTTCTTTTTGGTATGTGGTTAGCTCCCTGACTGGGAATCGAACCCAGGCCGCAGCGCTGACAGCGCCAACACCGAAGCCTTAAGCCACTGCACCACCAGGGAACTCCCCTGTTGCCTAATCTTTATTCATCACAAACAGGGATTGATACATCTGCACCAAGAGTGTTTCCACTTGGCAGAGTAAACATGTTGCACAAGAGACACAGAGGACCACGTCTTGCATGGTGGCCTTATGTCTGTCCAAGGTCAGGTGACACTCAGCCATGGGGATGGAGGTCTGACCCAAGGGTCCATTCAGGGGAGAGTCCTGGAGGGAACTCTCCAGGGTGATGGAAACATTCTCCACCTTGATTTAGGTAGTGACTACACGTGGGTACACACCTGTGAAAATTCATTGAGCTGTACACTTTAAATCTGTGCATTTTGCTGTGACAAATTTTACCTTAATAAAAAGGAAAAAGGCCAAAACCTTAAAATGAAAATGTGAAAAGCATATACCACTGACTTCATTCCTGTTCCTGGTACGAAATACCTTCCTGTCAAACAATGCACACTTACCAGGGGTGAGTGTGGCTTCCATTGCCTCTTTTTCAATATTGGAAGGAGCCGGAGGTCCCCACTCGTGCCTTTTCATGACCTCTGGGGAACCACCGGGCCAGATAATAGAGCAACAACCTGTGTTAGTAAGTATCTGTGGTGTGCTGCACGGTGCTGAGTGCTCTGCCTGCTCATGATCTCGTTAGAGCCCCAAGGTGGGCGTCATGACCCACCTGCCTCTCCCATAGCACTGCAATGCACTGTGTGATCTACACGTTTTGGAAAAGAAAACCTTTTAGAACCAGAGGCTCTTGGAGAGGAAACGAAGGTGGTGCCCAGTAATTGGAAAAGCTGGTGAAGGCTGCCCCACCTTGTCCTATGAGGAGAGACAGAGCTGGGGTGACCACGGGGCTGCTGTGCCCCAGCCTGGGGCCTTGGTGTGTGTGTGTGTGTACGTGCGTGTGAAGGAGGGAGAGAGAGAATACGGATGGAACCCTTTTCTCAAAGACACTCAGAAAGAGGAGACTGGTCCAGGCCCCACCCCGCCTCTGGCCCCAGTGGGCATGGACAAAGCAACAAAAAACAGTGACCCAACAGTGATATCTGGCCTCTGCGCATGCTTTCACCCTTTTAGAGGCACCCCAACTTAGCCCACAACAGCTCTGTGGGAGAGGGACCCCAGTGATAGGCCCCACTTGACTGAAGGGAAGACTGAGGCTAGCTCAGACATTGAGTCACCCCCAGGATCCCGATGGCAAGAATCTTGTGGGCAGGACACTGGCTCCTGGGAATCTGATGACACCTCCCCCCATCTCGCTCTCTTTGGGTCTGGCACAGCTGGTGCCCCCGAGGCCCTGCGGGACCCTGACCACCTTGGTAATTTGGAATGGCTGCGTCCTAAGGCGTGGGGATTGTGTGCACTTTCTTGTTCCTTTTCCTAGTTCATCATTTCTTTTGCTGCCTCCTCTGCCAGAGGGGGCTCAGAGAAGACAAAACCAAACCCAGTCCTGGAACCTTCCCCTCTCTTCTCTTCCCAAGGCTGAAAAGTTCCTCAGGTGGTGCCAGGGTCCCCCCTTCCCCACCTCCACCCCTGCCTCTGGGAACCCAGCATCTGTTTAGAAGACCTTCCTTGAGTGGTCGCTTTGGTGCCCCCTCCCCGACATGGTGCAGCTCCCACACAACTGCTGGTTTGTGGCAGACTGGATTAGGACACTTCTTCCAACCACAGAGGCACGGATCAGGGGGGGAAATGGCTTAAACAGGCCTCCTGGCTGCTTGCTGGGCCTGCACACTTTGTTGTTTCAGCCACCAGACCTGTGTTTTTCTGGGAATACAGGAAATCATCTCTGCCCTTTGAGGAAAGGCAGAGTTTTTTCTGCCTGTGTTTGGGGATTCCAGACCATTCCACCGTCCCAGGCACCCTCTGGCCCCTGGGCTGGATGAAAGAGATCAGAGATCGGCTGAAACGCTTTCACTGTAGGGTAGGCTTCTTCAGTGGGAATCCCTAAAATAAAATGTGGCACCCCAAGTACAAGGCCAAACTTGAAGACTGAGGGTTAGGGCAGTAGAGACAGACTGACAGGGTCCAGCCTTGCTACTCATTAGCTCTGTGGCCCTTGGCAAGTGACAACCTCTCTGTAGCTGTTTCCTCTGTAAACAGGAGGCAGGACTGGCACTCACATCATGAAATAATTGTGGTAATTAAATGAAGTGCTTTGAACAATACCTGGCAATACTAAGTACTCCGTAAGCATTAGCTATTGGCATAAAGTATTTTTCCCAATTAGAAAGATATCCATGTTCATCATAAAAAAGAACAACATTCCAAAAGGTAAAAAGAAAAAGAAAAAAACCCCACTCATGATTGTATCATCCAAAGAAGTCAGTAATATTTTTGTATATTTCCTCCCCGAGAGGCTTTTCTACACATATTTGTACGTGGTGATGATCAGATTTTATATACAATTTTGCATCCTACCCATGGTCCCCCATGTTACTTATTGTAAACATAGCATTCCAGCAGGAGGGGCACACCATCATTTATTCATCCACCCTACTGCTGGACATTGAGTTATTTATTTTTTGCTGTGTAATGTGATGGGCATCTTTATGCAGAAAACCCTTTTCTGCATTTGGGATTACTTTCTGGGCTAGTGGCTCTGTTTTCAAGGCTCTGATACATAGTGCCAAATTGCTTTTCCGAAGAGGACGTACCCAGCTACATTCTCCCACTGAAGCTGCCTGGTACCAAAGGCATTTTAAAGTTGTAGCTACACTTGGGTAATAGTTCCACTCTTCTTTTAAATTATAAAATCTACCCTCACGTTTATGTAAATTTTTAAAATGAAAGTATAACACACAGACAGAAAATGTACTAATTGTGAGTGAGCAGCTGGATGCATTCTCGACACTCCCATGTCCCCAACACCCAAATCAAATTACAGAACATTCCTAGCTGTCCCTGATCTCCCCGCCCCCCGCCCCCCACCACAACTGGTCTTGAGTCACCTCCCAGTCACTGCTCCCAAGGGTAACCAGGATCCTGGCTTCTAACACAGAAGATTCGTTTTTGAACTTTATATACATTGATCAGGCTGTATGCATTTTTGTGTCTGGCTTCTTTTGATCAGCGTGTCTGTGAGGGTCACTGGAGGTGTGTGTAGCTCTCGCTGGTTTACTCTCCTTGTGAGTAGCGTTCCAGTGTTTGGATGTATCACACTCCTTTATCCATTTTCCTTCTGATGGGCCATGGGGGTTTTCCAGTCTGGGCTACTCTCCATGGAGCTGCTGTGACCATTCTAGTGCATGTCCTCAGGGGAGAACAGGGATGCTTTTCTGTTGGGCACACACTTAGGAAAGGAGTTGCTGGCTCATGGAGTATGTGTATTTTCTGCTGCCTGCTCCGATTTTTAAAGGAGCACCTAGAAGGCAGAAAAATCCCCAGGGCAGTCCAGGCCCTACAAGCAATGGCAGGGACGTGCCTCAGCTGAGAGCAGTTGGAGGGGCCCTGCGTGAAGGCGGGCTCCCTCCAAAGGCCCCTGTGTGGGGCTGCAGTGGAAACTGAGTTGGGCCCTGGGTCCTGGCCTTAAAGCTCCAACCGGCATGTGGCTTCTGACCCTGGGCCTGTGCCTCTGGTGGCCAATCAGCGTCCTCACCCAGGGGCCTCGGTGGGCCTAACAATCATTGTACTGAGTGGGGCAGGGCTTGGGCCAGACTCCAGGTAAACATGGTAGGACCCAACTTTGGACATGATTGCAAGCCTGTTGGGCCCCTCAACACCCCTAAAAGCTGTTCTGCTTCCTTTTTCCTTGTTTTTAAAAGAATCACACAAGTAACACATATTACTGTCCTAAGAGTTAAGTGACAGAAATGGAGTGAGGCGGGGAAGAGGTAAGATGGCGACCAGAGAGGGGGTCCCTGAAACCCCTCTTGGAAAATACAACTGAACAACCGGGATCCCACGCGGAGAGCCCTGAGAGGCACGGTCTCAGCTGAGCACGCACCCCAGGAAAATGCCCAATGGCATGAGAAATAATAAAACCCCCTCTTTACCACTCCTCACTCTACCACCCCTCCCCCTCCCTTTCCCAGAGCTAACCTGGGGTGTTGGGGGAGCCCAGAATAGTGGGGGCTGTGGACCAGGCTTCCTGGTTCCAACCTCCAGTCTTCTTGCTAGCTTATGAGCTATCAAATCTGGGGCAAGTTACTTCACCTCTCTGTGCCTCAGTTTCTCCCTGAAAATTAGGGGCAATAATAGGAGGGCTGTGGTGGAGAGTAGGTGAGTTAATCTTTGAAAAGCACAGAAACAAGCACTGATCCATGGCAGGCATTCAAGAAGTATTCCGATCCTTCTAATCTCGTCTACACATTTACCCATTTCCTGCCTACATGGCCCGAAGCTGTACATTTAAGTCTGAAGTTTGCTGTGCATACTCAATGCTGTATCTTTGAGATCTTCTTTTTCTTTTCCCTAGAAAGGAGACTTTCCTATTCAGGGGCCTTGTTTCTCCTGGTCTGTTCCTTAGGCATCCAGCCATTTCTCCCTGTGTTTCCTCTCCCTCTGTCTCCATCTTTCCCCAGGAGAGGCTCTGACCAGCTGGTTCGTACCGAGGTGTAAACGGCTGGGAAGGGAGGCCCCCACACAAGCTGGTGAGACCAGCTCTGGCCCTGGGCAGAGCAGTGCACAGTTTTGAAGGGGAGCCCAGTGCCCGCATCCCCCACCCCACCCCACCTCCGTTATCGAGCGCCTAAGGGCCTGCGCTGGAGAATTCCTGCCCCTTCCCCGCCCCATGGAAAGTCCAGCAGGGGCTGAGGTTTCAGCTGAGGCACACTCTGCACTTCCTGCGTGTCTCCTGGAATCCTCGTACCCTTGAGGTGGGGAACGGTACTGCTTCCGTTTTACCAAGGAGGAAATCAAGGCACAGAAAGGTTAAGTGGCTTTCCCAAGGTCACCCAGCCAGCATGGCAGAGCGGGGACTCGAGCCGAATCTGTTGGACTGGGAAGCTCATTTTGTTCACAACTAAGCTGGACCGTGGGCTCAGCGTAGGGCAGAGGTGGAGGTTCTGGGTAAACAGCAGCAGGAAGCGGCCTGTGGGTTCTGAGGGCGCAGGCTGGGGTGGCTCTCATGACTTTAGCTGAAACTTCTGCTACATTTTCCTTCAGCTGGAGAGGGGCAGGAATCCCCTGGGGCATCAGATGCCCTGGTCCCCTCAGGAGGGTGTTACCTGGCGGCGGGGGCGGGGGGGGGAGTTTCTTCAGGGCAACACCCCAGCCCCACTGTCTGCACACAGGGGATGCTCAAGGCTCCCTGAGAACATGCGTGGCGGACACTTTCCAAGCCTGGTGGGTCTGGAGGTCAAATGGTGGGGAGGGGTCCGGGGACGTTTTGGTCCTCCTGTGTCCTCTTCTCAGTTATCCCTGCCCCTCACGCTTTGAGAGTGAGCAGATGTGCTTGGGGGCTAAGGGAGGGGCTGGGATGTCCGGGGTCTCTCCTGGACCAACTCATGCACCCTTGGATCCCCTCAAATCCCTCCCCCCAATCCTATACCCATCCCACCCAGGCCAGGGGGCCAGGGCTGGGACTTAGTGGGAAGAGCAGGTCTGTGTGTGTGTGTGTGTGTGTTGGGGGGGGGGGTGACAGCTTTGACAATGGGGGTGGGAAAGCCTCACTCTGCTGCCCCTGGGCTACCCTCAGTCAGCGGGCAGGGGACTGGCTAAGGCGACCCACAGTCTTCGATGCACAGATCCTTCGCTGTTCACAGGCTCTGAAGGCCTCTCCCAGGAGGCTCACACAGCCCCCAGGGTGGTAGGACAGGAAGCCCTGCGTCCACCTTACAAATGAGCAAACCGAGGCTGGCGCGGCCAGCGCGGGGCTGAGCGGGACCGGCCCAGGTTCTCCGTGTGGCGGAGCCGGCTCCAGCCCAGCCCTTTGTCAGAGAAACAAGGGGCTTGTTCTCCCCGTGCCGGCTGGCACCGCCAGGCCCGGTCACCTCCCCGCTCCCCGAGGGGCCAACTGAAGTGAGATTGTTCCTGGGGGGAGGGGTCCCCAGTGCTGCTGTGTGTGCGGCTGCAGCTGCGAGGGAAGGCGGCTGAGCTGGGATCTGCGCCTGTGGGCTGTGGGGCCGGCGCGTGTGCTGGGCGCTGGCGGTTGGAGAGGCTGCCCGTCATTGGGGACATAAGAAAGGGGTGGGCGCTATAGCTGTGTCCCTGGTGCAGGACAGAAAAGGGGACCGAAGGGGCTGTCTGCTCCTCTCTCCTGAGGGACGGTCCTGTTAGGAGTGGGCAGAGACCCCGAGGACTTGAGGCAGTCCCTTTCCTGATTCCCTGCCTAGGGGGGCAGAGAAGGGAGGAAGGAGGTGAGGGGGGCCCACTGAGGGCTCAGACCTCGAGGTGGACGGTGCTGTCCCACTTGGTGGGGAAGCAGTGGTAGTCGTAGACGGAGCCCTGAGCTTGGGCCCCATTCCTGGCCCTGGATCAACCAGACGTGCACCTCGGGGTGAGCTCCTTCCCAGCTCTGTGGGGAGACGTGGTGGTCTCCAGACAACCTCCAGCCCAGCCCACCCCACTCCCGGCCTCAAGCAAGGGCTGGGGAGTCAGACACCCTGGGATTGGGTCCCAGCCTCTGTCACCACCACCACAAGATATTTAACTTCCCTATGTCTCTGTTTCTCCCTATTTGTAAAAGGAGAATAACAACCACGGGGCTGTTTGAGGTTACAGTGCTTGGAGCAGTGTCCAGCACACAGTAAATGCTCAAATAGATGCAGATTATTACTACTGCTGTGATCCGGTGATTTTCACTGAATCTCTGCCAGTGCCTTCTGCTCATGCTTAGTCTGACTGGCATTTGGCAGAACACATCAGCCTGGGCTACTTTCCTTTGCCACCCGCAGAGGTCTGAGTCTTATTCTTAGGACCCTGGGGTGCAGCTCTGGCCTCTGGGCTACACTGCAGCTGGCCCTGCCAGTCTGTACGTATCCATTACTCACCCGCTCTGCCTACCAAACACCATTCACTGTGCAAGGCACGCTATTACTATTTTCTTTTTTAACTCTCTCACCAATCTTCTGAAGTAGAAACTGTTTATAGATGAAGAAAATGAGGCACAGAGAGGTTAAGTGACTTGTCCAAGGGCACACAGCAAAGAAGTGGCGAGAGCTGGGATTCAAGCTCACACCTGTCCTGTTTGATAGAACTTGCCCGACCACAAAGTCATGCTGCCTCCTGCAGCATCCCACCAATGGGACCCTTCAGCCCCTGCCAGGACCTGAATGAAGCCTGGGCACTCCTAGGGGCCCTGCATCTTTTAGAGAGTCTCAGCCCATTCCAGCTGGGAGGGACCTTAGAAATCACCTGTTATTTTGTGCATGGGGAGATGGAGGCTTGGGGACAGGAAGGGACATGCCCAGCGTCACTTAGTGGCTAGGTAGGGACAGTGTGGGTCCAGTTGCAGGACATGTCCTATCTTCCCCTCTTCTAGACTAGGCCTAAAGTCCTTAGCACCCTGCCCCACTGGGACCCATTGAAGATCAGGGCTGACGTGCAGTGGTAGGAAGCCCTCCCTGGGCTGTGGCAGGACCGGGAGCCCTGAAGCAGGCCTGCCTGCACAGTGTAGTTGTGGCCTGTGCACTTGCCCTTCTCTCACTGGACCGTAGATTCCACGAGCTCAGGGACTACAGTTGGCTTGCTGCTATCATAAGTAGTAAACATTCATAGATAGTAAACGTTCCCTGCACACATGCATTGAGCATCTACCTGTCCCAGGCCCTGGGCTAGAGGCCAAAGGGACGGCAGGGAACAAGACCGACAAAATGCCTGCCCTTGGGGGAGTTTGCATTCCTGGTAAGAAGGAGCTAGACAGTGACAGAACTAAGCAAAAATGCTTATTTAAGATGTCGACAGGTGAGCCAGAGAAATTTAAATGAGGGCCGGGGCATCGGGAGTGTGCGGGGGCCAGGTAGGAATTCGGCAGTTTTAACTAGTGTGGTCATGGAAAGTCTCTGTCAGGTGACATTTGAGCCTTGGAGGAGGTGAAGGAATGAGCCACCGTGGAATCTGGTGGAAGAGTACATGCAAAGGCCCTGAGGTGGGAGCATGCCTGGGGTGTTTGCAGCACTGGGGGTGGCCCGAGCAGGTCACACAGGGGACAGTAGGAGGAGATGGGCTCCACAGGTGGGTGCAGGTCCTGGAGGCCCTTTTCTGGTTAGGACTTTGGCTTTTACTCTGATTGAAGGGGGAGCCATGGAGAGTTCTGCTCAGAGGGAAGAGCAGGATCTGCCTTGGCTTTTCACAGGACCCTCTAATTCAGCGGTTCTCAACCCATGGGTGGCGACCCCTTTCGGGGTCGGACAACCCTTTCACAGGGGTCGCCTAAGACCATCGGAAAACATGTATCAGATATTTACATGACAATTCATAACAGGAGCAACATGACAGTCATGAAATAGCAATGAAAACAATTTTATGGGGGTCACCACACCATGAGGAACTGTGTTAGGGGTCGTGGCACTAGGAGGGTTGAGAACCACTAGTAATTACTGGGTTGTGAGTAGAATGCTGTGGGGCAGGGAAAGGGAGCCGGGAGTCTGAACATTGGGAGGCTCCTTTGGGAAGCCAGAGAGGACCTGGTGGAGGCTGGGCCCACACCGGTGGTGCCAGGTGAGATGTATATGAGGTCAGGTCTGACAGGATCACCATGGGTGTGAGAGAAAGAGAGAAACAAGGGTGACACTGAGCTTTGGGGGCTGACCAGCTGCAGGGGGTGAAGAGGGAGTCTCTACTTCTGGCCTAGGAACCAGGAAACCAGAATTCAGGTCTCAGCTCCGTCACCCTCTTGCTTGGTGACCTTGGGCAGACCCCTTCCCCTCTCTGGGCCTCCGTGTCTTCTCCTGTACAATGGGTACAACCCCTGTGTCCTGCCCCCCCAAAACCACTTTGAAGAGGACACGGGCCTCACAGACCTGCCCCCTTCCTCCACAGGGAGCCCGCGCCAGCAGCTGTCATGGCATCACGCATTGGGCTGCGCATGCAGCTCATGCGGGAGCAGGCACAGCAGGAGGAGCAGCGGGAGCGCATGCAGCAGCAGGCCGTCATGCATTACATGCAGCAGCAGCAGCAACAGCAGCAGCAGCAGCAGCAACAGCAGCAGCTGGGGGGGCCGCCCACGCCGGCCATCAACACTCCCGTCCACTTCCAGTCTCCACCACCTGTGCCTGGGGAGGTGCTGAAGGTAGGGCCTGCTCGCGCCTGTCCCGCCCAGCCTGGTCCTAGGACGCCCTAGAACCCTTGTCTTCTTCCCTCCCAGGTGCAGTCCTACCTGGAGAACCCCACCTCCTACCACCTGCAGCAGTCCCGGGACCAGAAGGTGCGGGAGTACCTGTCTGAGACCTACGGGAACAAGTTTGCTGCTCACATCAGCCCCGCCCAGGGCTCCCCAAAGCCCCTGCCAGCCGCCTCCCCGGGGGTGCGGGCTGGACATGTGGTGTCCTCCTCAGCCGGCAACAGTGCACCCAACAGCCCCATGGCCATGCTGCACATTGGCTCCAACCCAGAGAGGGAGGTGAGTGAGGAGCTGGCCAGTGGCTGTCAGCAGCAGAGCTGGTGCCAGGTGCTATGTCCCTGTGACTCCTGGTCTAATGGTGGAGACAAGGTACTGCCCTCAGGGAGCCCCAGTCTGGGAGGAGACAGGGCCCTGCCCTCAGGGAGCTCCAGTCTGAGGGGGGACACGGCCCTGCCCTCAGGGAGCCCTAGTCTGAGGGGGGACATGACCCTGCCCTCAGGGAGCCCTAGTCTGAGGGGGGACATGACCCTGCCCTCAGGGAGCCCCAGTCTGGGAGGAGACAGGGCCCTGCCCTCAGGGAGCCCCAGTCTGGGAGGAGACATGGCCCTGCCCTCAGGGAGCCCCAGTCTGCTAGGGGGAAACAGGAGACACATACAGGAAAGCCATATCTAGACAGAAGGTAAAGAAATCTCCCTGGGCAGCTTGGCTCCTTGGGAAGAGACCTGGCTTGGGCCTTGGGGCTTATGGGACCTGGATAGCTCATCCTCTCTCTGGGCCTGATTTCTTCTCCCCCAGATAAGCAGGTGGAGTGAGGTGGGCTCCATGGTGCCTTGAGGTCAGTGGCTGTCCTAGTGCCCTTTCCCCCTCCCCTTCTCCTAGGAGGCTCTCCCCAGATGGACTTTTCTGTCTTTCAGTTTGACAACATTATGTGTCTGGACGATGTCCTGGGCTTCATCAATCCCGAATCTCAGATGCCCAATACGGTACTGCTGGCCAGGGTGGGGAGGGAGGGTCAGAGTGTGGGGGCAGGGGGCCTACCTGGCCCTGAGTCTGGAGAGAACTAAAGACAGAGTTCTCAGCTGTAGACATGAGAGTTGCCTCCATCAAATCATGCAATGCGGGCACAGGGCCCGGCAGAATTCTGAATCCAGAACGACGTGCCTCAGCCTGCGTGTATGATGGGGCTTCAGCAGGGAGAGGTGGCTGGGGGTTGTGGAAGGCTTCCTGGGTGGGTGGGGGTGCAGGAGGCATGGGTGCTGGGCCTCAGCAGAAGGGAGGTAGGGAGAGCATTCCTGGATGGGGAAAGTGTGGCCACAGGAAGGCCTAGAGCTGGTGAGTTCCTTTGGGATCTGGGGCTCCCCTCGTCTACCAATCCCAGGGCCCAGCAGGCATATGCCTGTGTCCCTCACTCTGTGGGGCAAGTGACATGGGGCTGGCTTTGTCCCCTTTCATCCAGCAGCCTCCTGGCAGTGTGAATACTCTGTGGGCCTTCAGGGCTGAGGGGAGGTGGCCGGTGGGAAGGAGCCAGGCTCGGAATCAGGAGGCCTGGCTTCTAGCTTTGTTATGACCTTGGAGAGTCCCTTAACTGTTCTGAGCCCCAGTTTTCTCAGTGGCAAAATGGGGATGATAACTTCTACTCAAGGATTGTGGCGAGATTAGATAAAGCAAGAGATTGGGGGCTAACTCTGCACAAACATGGCAGGTATTTACACTGAGCAGGTGGAATTGCAGGTTTCTTTGCCCGTTTTTGGAGGTGCTAAACCCTCACTCCTGTCCCTTGGGCCTGAACCTATTGCTCTGATCCTGGATCCAGCCCATGCCACTGAAGGGAAGTCCCCAGTTCTTGTAGTAGGGAGTCAAGGAGTCACTCCTCAGTCCCCACAGCCCTGGTGACATTGCCCGGTGACTCAGCAGGGCTGGCCAGGGCTAGTTGGGACCAAAACCTACTGCCAGCAGGGACATCGAGGACTAGGAAGGGGTAGAGGAAGGAAGGAAGGGCAGAAGTGGTTGGTCGCTTTAGTGGTTTCTGTGTACCCCTTAGGGTGCCTGTGTACCATGTAGGGCTCTGGGCCTGTGATTTGCTCTGTGTGGTTCTGTGACAGGAGCTGGGGAGATGTTTCCAGAGCTCAAATCTGTTTCAGGCCTCTGCTTAACCCGCCCCCTGGCTGTCCATCACAAAATCCCAGGGTCTTTGCAAGTTGAACTGGGCACTCCAGGATCCAGCCTCACCCCCCACCCCTACCTAGCCCACCTCACACCCCCTCCTGCAGCTAGAGCAGCTGTGACTACCACACCCTGTCTGCCCCATTCTTTGCTCAGCCCCCGCCCCCTTCCCGCCAATGCTCTACTTCACATCTCTCCTCAGGACTCAAGTTCCACGCCCTCTATGAAAACTTCTAGAAACTCTGGAATAGATTAGGTGACCCTCCCTTGGACTTTCTGATGCCTAGGGCAAAAGTCCTCTCCTGCACTAGGACCTGGCTGATCACTCTCTGGTGGTTTGTGACTCTAGGCTGGAACGCTCAGGGCCTGCAGACTTTCAGGTGGAACTGCTGGCTGAAGGGGCCCGGGGTGCATGCTGAGCTCCCTGGTACTGGCTGCAGAGCCCTGGAAGCTGAAACTATGGCCTAGGAAATACCAGTCTAGCTTCCCCTACGTGTCCCTGGGAATGGCCGTTCCTGGGACCATGGGCCCTGGAGAGGGCCCCCCACAGAGAGGGGACTGCTCACCCAGTCCCTCTCCCTACCTCACCCTACAGCTGCCCCTGTCCAGCAGCCACCTGAACGTGTACAGTGGTGACCCCCAGGTCACAGCTTCCCTGGTGGGTGTCACCAGCAGCTCTTGCCCGGCTGACCTGACCCAGAAGCGTGAGCTTACAGGTATCACCTTCCTGCCTCTTTGTGCCCTGGCCCCCCGTCCCCATCCCTCTTCTCCTCCCTCCCAGCTCCTCTCCCCTCTCCTCTCCTCTCCAGATGCTGAGAGCCGGGCTCTGGCCAAGGAGCGGCAGAAGAAGGACAATCACAACCTAAGTGAGTCCTCCGCGCCTCCCCGCCTCCCTCTCCGTCTTAGCAGGAAAGCCACTCTGACTGGCACAGGTTCTGGGAGGCATTCCCTCCCACCCCCCCACCCAAGGCCTTTGGGGAGTCAGGGCCGGTTCAGCCTGCCCTCTCCCGGGAGGGGTGGGAGGGGGGCTCCAGGGAAGACACACTTATGAATCCCTGGGGACTCCAGGGAAGGAGCTCTGGGCAGTGGGGGGTGTCCTACCCCAGGTGGCTTTGCCTGCTAACAGCCTGACCAGGGCTGACTCAGCCTCCTTCTCAGAGCCCCTCGATTGTGTCTGGCGTGCACCCGACCCCCTCCTTCAGTTGACCATCCAATACTTCCCAGAAGGGCTAAGGTACCCCTCCTTGGGCAGAGCCCTTTTACCCAGGTGGGGTCCTCACGCCTCTGATGCTCCCTCTGGAATGTTTTTTACCTTTAGTTGAAAGGAGACGGAGGTTCAACATCAATGACCGCATCAAGGAGTTGGGAATGCTGATCCCCAAGGCCAATGACCTGTAAGCAGTGTTTCTGGGGGGAGGGGAGGGGCTGGAGCAACCAGCCCTGTGCTAGTTATGGGGGTGGGGGGAAGGGAGGAAAGAGAACCCTTCCATTGCTGCCTTCTAAGAGCTTATCACCTGTGTGGGGAAAGGAGATCCCTCCGCCCAGATCAGGAAGCTCAGGACCTCCTGGAGGGGAGGCTGGGGTCGGGGGCTTCCTGAAGGTGGGGTTGTGCTGGGGTCGGGGGCTTCCGGGAGGTGGGGTCGTGCTGGGGAAGTTTGGCGAGGACACTGGACTGGTGCCCAGGTGGTGCAGGGCAGGAGCAGTGAGAGGCAAGGACACGCATGCGTTTTGGTGGCAGAAGTGCAGGGCCTGAGGAAGGAGGCTGCTTTGAATTGCTTGGTGGCTGTGTGACATTGGTGAGGTGGTGGCAACGAAGTCCCCTGGGAGGGCCTGTTCTGTGCCTATGAAGGTTGGCCACAGATGGAGGTTGGCAGGTTTTGGCTTTGCGGGCAACGCTGGGGTAGGAGACACCAAGGCCAGAGCCGGGCCCCGTTTGTGCCCTGGGGCCCTCCGAGTGCCCCCCGACTCTGCCGGCCCGCAGGGACGTGCGCTGGAACAAGGGGACCATCCTCAAGGCCTCCGTGGATTACATCCGGAGGATGCAGAAGGACCTGCAGAAGTCCCGGGAGCTTGAGAACCACTCCCGGCGCCTGGAGATGACCAACAAGCAGCTCTGGCTCCGCATCCAGGTCTGCCTCCTGCCCTTGGACTTGCAGGGTAGCTCTGACACCTGACCCCTGGCCCCTGGGCCATGATCCCTGACTCCGGGGGCAGTGCTTACACTGAAGACATGAGAGCGCTGCCGCAAGGAGGGAGGGCGTATCAGTCAGGGTGTCAGGGGCTGGTGACAGACCCCCCAGGCAACGTTAAGCCCCAAGTATCAGCGGCAGGTTCTGTTCTGTGGCACTTGGGGTGATGCACAGGTGCACCGTAAAGCCATATGTTACTCTTAGGGTGACACTTGTCGTTTCCACTTACATTTTCTTGATCAGTGCACGTACAGGAGACTGTCCATTATGTGGCGCTCAAGCAATCAGCAAAAACATTTTGCCGGTGGCTCGAGAGCGCCAGTTGTTTGAGTTCTGATTCACAGAGAGTCTTCTTACATTTATCCAGTATCTACCAACCCCTGTGGGTGTCGGTTAACTGAGAGTCTACATGTCTATACCTTATCTCAAGGGGGTAGAAAAGTGAAAACCTACTGTGTGTGGGAGGCAGAGAACTGGAATCATGCGGTGGGGAGTGCTAAGAACCACCAGAGGCGGCAAAGTGAAGAATGAAGGCTTGGGAGAGTCCCACACGTGGGACTGTGTGCTGAGGGCTTCTGTCCTCTTTGGATCTGAGACCCGTCATCTATACAAAGGACGATTAGACTGAAGCTTTTAAACTTTCCTATTTCTATCTATTTTCTGTTTCTTATAATAGATACTATCATTTACATGACAATCCAGCATACATAGTCACCCGCAAAGTGAAAGATCAAAGTTTCATCAAAGAACCCTCATCCTTAATAGATGCCATGCATCCTGATAATTTCCATTCTGGTCTAGTCTAGGCAAGTCTATTTCAATTAAAGAAAATAGAGAAAGAGCTGGTCAAGCCTCACCACAATGGTTTCACAACCCACTAATGAGTTGCGACTTGTAGTTTGACAAAACACTGGTCTAGACTCAAGAGCTGCCCCATGCCGAAACATTTTGTGGTTTTGGGTGCCACAAGGGGAGGGGCAGTGGCTGTGGCAGGGGACTGCGTGGGGCAGCTGGTGCGCATAGGTGTGTGTCCTTAGCTCTCTCTGCCTCCCCTGCAGGAGCTGGAGATGCAGGCTCGAGTGCACGGCCTCCCTACCACCTCCCCATCGGGCATGAACATGGCTGAGCTGGCCCAGCAGGTGGTGAAGCAGGAGCTGCCCAGCGAGGAGGGCCCAGGGGAGGCCCTGCTGTTGGGGGCGGAGGTCCCTGACCCTGAATCTCTGCCAGCTCTGCCCCCACAAGCCCCGCCACCCCCGCCAGCCCAGCCGCCCCAGCCACCGTCCCCATTCCACCACCTGGACTTCAGCCATAGCCTGAGCTTTGGGGGCGGGGGCGATGAAGGGCCCCCAGGCTACCCCGAGTCTCTGGGGCCAGATCACGGCTCCCTGTTCCCCAACCTGTCTAAGAAGGACCTGGACCTCATGCTCCTGGACAACTCACTCCTGCCTCTGACCTCCGACCCCCTCTTTTCAACCATGTCCCCTGAGGCCTCCAAGGCCAGCAGCCGCAGGAGCAGCTTCAGCATGGAGGAGGGCGATGTGCTGTGACCCTGGCTGTCCCCATGCTGGGGGACGGGGCGGGCCTGGGGGCTGGGAGGGCCAGGGCCAGCCCCCTCCCCTGCTTCAGGCTGCACTTGTGTGTGAAGTAGCCACCCGCCCTGCCTCACTCCTTCCTGCTGGCCCCCTGTTTGGACTTAGTGCCTGCTTGGCAGCCCTTGGGGTCAGGAGAAGCCCTCTGGCTCAGCACCCCCCAGGGGCATCTCTCTTGATGGAGCTGGGTGGGGACAGGCCTTCACCCGGTCCCCAGGGGTGTGCTGGAGGTAAGAAGAGGTCCCAGGAGGGTCCTCTCTTCCTGATCCCCCGACCCCCACCCCTGCCCATGAAGGAGGACGTGTTGGAGCAGGGGGTTCAAAAAGTTCCTGAGGCAGCAACTGGTCCAGGGGGTGCCCAGGCCTGCCTTTCTGGGACTCAGATGGCAACAAGCCTGTTCTCCAGCCTGGCTGCCCCCCTCACACAGGTGGGGCACCCCCACCCCCTTTGGTGCTAACAGCTCTCCACCAGGTGGTGTGAGGGCGGGGGTGGCTGGCAGAGGGGGCGCTGGGTTCAGGTTAGAGTGTGGGGTCACTGCTAGAAGAGCAGTATCCCTCCAGGCTCCCCACTTTGTGCCTTTAGTAAAAACACTGTGCTTTGTACCTCCTTGTCCTGTCTCTTTGGAGTGGGTATGGGGTTGACAGAGAACAGGGGAGGATTCAACACAGTGGGTTCCTTTCTGGATTCAGAGTTCGGATGTCCCCAGTGGAGGTCAGGGTAGGGAGATACAGAGAGGAGGGAGCAAGCCCATCACCTCGTTACCCCCAGCTCTGCAGCCCTGCCCCATGGAAAGCTGGCGATGCACTAACGGCTAGCCTTCCTCAGGAACTGGGGTGGTGATGCGGCGTGGTACCGCCTCACAGCCACAAGATGGCGCTGCAGCCCCGCTGCTCGCAATCTCCCTGCAGCCTGCGCGGGCTGAGCAGGATGGTGTGGGGGACCGGGTTGCTCAGGAACCAAGCAGCTGCTTTTGGATACTCTTGGCCCAGGCTGCCCCCTGGCCCGGTGGGGGTCATCTTTCACCTGTTCCCCACCTTCCCTTCTGGTGGTGACCTCTCCAGATTCCTCCTCCTCCCCCATTCCTAGGTGGGCTGAGCGCTGGCTTGAAAAGCAGGCAAAGGCCAGCCCTTCTGCTCTCTGACTTCGTGTCTCTAGCAGGACAGGCTTCCTAATAACTGCGGGGCAGAACCCTTCTGTGAGTTTGGGGACAGGGACCCTCCTCCTGCTTTGGGAGGAGGCAGGCTCTGGGTGGAGCCAAGGACAGGACTTCTTCTCCCTGCTCCAGACAGTGAGGCCTGGGCAAATCCCTTCCTCTCTCCAGGCTTCAGCTCCCCCACCCACTACAAGTCCCCAGGGCCTCTGCTCCAAGATCCTGGGACTGTAGGACCTTACCCAGGGTGGGGAAATGGGCATGAGGCAGTGAGGGATGGAGTGGCAGCTTCTTAAACCCAGGTGTCTGGAAGGAGGGAGGAGAGGGGCTTTGGGGGCTTTGCGTAGGTCTCCTTTGGCTGCCCAGTCCCTTCAGGCAGAGACCAAAATCGATTCCCCTCAGGGGCCCTGAGAGGCCAAAGAAGACTAATTTAAAAAAAAAAAAAAAATCCCAGGATGAAAATGGCTAAGAGGGCAATTTCCTCTGTGCAGAACGGAGATCAAATCAACGGTGGAACAATTAATGTGTGCGGAGAGAGAAGGAAAGGGAGCCGGGCACACGGGCGCTGATGGCGCTGGGCTGGTGGGAGCTGCAGGATTAATCTCAAGCTCAGATGGAACAGTGAATGACCTTGTGGAGTTTGAGCCAGCAGGGTATTGACACTTCCTTCTAGTTCCAGGCCACACCCACACTGCTGGTGACCTGCCCAGGCCTGGGAGCCCTGCTCAGTCCCTCTTGGGACAAGCACTGGATTCTGTCTGGGAGATACTGGTTGGGCTCAGGCTGGGTTCAGGCAGGCTGCATTGGCATGGGATGTGGTGAAGATCTGGGAACTCTCAAGGCCGGTCCCTCAGGTGATTCGGAACTCTCTTCTATTCCATTTGTTCTTCATCCTGAGGATTCACTCAGTGGAGTGGAAAGCTGCTCATCAGCTTCCTTATGCAGCCCCTCAAGATCACCATATCTCCTCACCTGCCTGCTGGCTTCCCGCCCCCGTGGGCTTCTTGGGAAGCGGGGTCTGCATGGCTCATTGCTGCGGAACCGAGGGTGTGAGTGGGGTTCTTCCCACAAGAGGGCGCGAGAGAGTCAGCACCTGGCAGTTGTCAACCTGGTTGGGGGTGAGGGAGTGAAAGGGTGAGGGGGCAGGGAGGGGACCTGAAGGGTGGGGATGAGTCTCAGCTTAACTGCACATTCCAAACTGTGCCTGTGCGCCTGGGGACCCTGCAGTTTTACCGGTCTGATGAAGGCAGACGCAAGTGCTCACTCCAGCAATGCAACAAGCAGCCAGAAAGTGTTGGGGCTGCATCAACCTTAGATCATGGCTGGAATGGTGGTTATGAACATCTCTGATTAAATAAGAAGGGACTGCATTCTTCATCCATGCTCTTTATTTGATAGACAGTACCGTTCCAGACCTCAGGTCCACAAAGGGGAAATTATTTTTAAAAAGGGAGTGTGGGTAACTGGGCTGGTGTGAAAGCAGAGATGGACCTGTCCAACTCACCCCTTCATTTCACTGAGGAGACCCCGGAGGCCTTGAGAATAAACAAAAGAGTGAAAGGGAATGAAGTCTGGGGAAGAAAGTCTAAGCTAAGTAGGGGTGGACAAGTAGCAGTCGTCCCCTTGGGTTCCATGGGGGACCCCAAAGCAGGAGCAGGGTGCTGGGCATGGGGATCCTGCCATCCTCGGTTCCACTCTGTGTATCTGTCTGTCTTTCCTACCAGCTTTACCTCCTTACATCCAAAGGGAGTTGGGATCTGAGACACATCCACTGGTCTGCACACACAGGAAGGTGACTTTTTACCCTGCCTTCCATGGGGCATTTCCCCTTCTGGTTCTTCAGACAGAAGTGGACTGTGGGCCCTGCTGAGGCCGGACGGGTAGCACTGGCTCTCTGTTCCTTAGTACTACCTCCTCAGCATTAGGAAGTCCTGGCCATCCAGCCACACCTCCTCCAAGGCCTGCTCCACTATCTGTGGGACAGGGCTGTCTGGGAAGCCAGAACTGGAGTGAAGCCCGGGAGGGGAGAAGGGGACCTCAGAATGTCCTCCTTGGAATTTCACAGGTTTCCATTCCCCACTGTTCATTTAAATCAGAGATTCTTCCTTTACTATTTGGAACCATTAACTTGGATGAGTGTCTGATAACACATTATGAATCTTTATCCCTCCATCCTCACATAGCCTTCTAAAAAACGAGCCTCGTATTTAACACTCTGGCTCCCCATCCATATCCCCTTCCCCTCCTGTGCCCCTACAAGCCACCTGGCATGTCAGCTGGAGCAGCTCGGAAGAGCCCCTTCAATTCACCTCCCATCCTTCCCCCGCCAGGACCCCTCCCTCTTAGGGTCCATCCCCCATCCCCCTCTCAGGCTCTTCCAGCCTCATCTTTTTTCTTTCCTCTCTCTTTTTTCCAGTGGGGGCAGTGGAATTTATACAATATTTAAGCAGCCAGAGCCGAGTCCAGGAAGATATTATTAATGTAAAAGGGACGGGCTGCAAATGCTTTTGGACCTGGTTACAATTAGAGGGTGATTTTTCTAAAGGTCAATGAATTCAGATAATATCCACAGGGGGGAGAGAAATTTAATACCTTTTTAGTGAATTAATTAATTATAATATTATATCGGCTTGGGGTTCTTTTCCAGAGTGATTAAGGGAGCGATCTGTCTTCTGTGAGGCCCGGGGAGTGGTGCTTGCCACCGGCGAGGACCCTGTGTCTCGGGGCTCAAGATGGGGACCCTTCCCTCTCTTCTCACCCCAGCTGTGGCCAGGGAGCAGAGGCAGGCAGGACTCGGTCTGGGAGTGGGCAGGCGCCATGATTGGCAGTACCCTTTCCCCTCAGCTGGTGCCCCCAGGCCCCGCCTCCTGCCACCTTGTCCCTGAGCCTCCTGCAATGGCCCAAAGAGCCGAGGCTTGGGGTTATGGTGCTGCTTTACGCTTGGAGAAACCGCGACCCACAGGGTTGAGGGACTTGAGCCTCACTGAGTTAAGACAGACTGGGTTAGCAGAGCTGGCTGGAAATAACAAGAAGGCTCCCTGCACCTCCCAGACCAGGCCTTCTGGAAGCCCTTCTCCACCAGCCTGTGAAGGCCCCTCTTGCAGAAGGAGGCTCTTTAAAGGCACAGCGTGTGCCCAGGCCCAGCTCCTGAAAAGAGAATGCCCCAGGAGAGCTGGTAAGTCCAGGTGCTAAAAGGCCTGGAGAGATAGGTGAGATAGGCCTGGGAATAGCTGAGATTTCTGTCCCTGGAGGGACCTGAAGGTGCCCAAGGAGAGGTGCCTTTCACCTGCTTGCTCATTCATTCGTGTGTTCGGTCCTTCCTCCATGAATCAAACATTTGTGGCATAACAGCTCCTGTGCCATCTGACACAGACTGAAATAGCCCTTCTGGAAGCCCCACCCACCCCATCTTGAGCCCCCGCTGCTCCTCTCAACAATGGGGGTGGGCTGGGGAGACCTCGTGGTCCCTTTCCACCCAGACAATAGTCCTTGCCTCCACCTGAGAGCAGGAGCACGCTGGGAGGTAGAGATCATTCAGTCACTCAGCAAACCCTGAGCGGCCATGTTGAGCCGGCCCCATACTGGGTGCGGGAATGCTTGGGTGGATAAGGGACCTGTCCCTGCTCTCTAGGAGCCAGTCCCAGGGGCAGGTGTGGGTAGGGAGACAGACGCATGACCAGCAATGAGGATGCAGTGAGGTAAAAAGGGAGGGGCGGTATTAAGATGGGTGGTGAGGACAGGCCGGCAAGGTCGGGGCGGGGGGCATTCCAGGCCCAGGGCACAGAGTGCGTCAAGGCCTGATGAATGGGGTGCCTGTGGACGAGACTCTCAGCAGATGAAGCTAGGTGTGCCCAGGCATGTTCACTGGAAGACTGTTCCACGTTCTGGGCCACAGGTTCTGGGTCCAAGAAGGCAAGCAGCAGCAAAGCCAAACAGGCCTGCATTTCAATGTGGGCTCTACCGTGGCTCACTGTGTGATGGGGGTGGGCATGTGCTCTTTGCCTCAGTTTCCCCTCCTGTAACAGGGGATTTTGATATCTACCTCCTAGGGTGATTGTGGGAATTAAAGGACTAACTGAAGGAAAGTGTGAGGCACAGCATCTCACTCAAGATGTGACTCTAGACTTCATAGCTTCCAAATGGCCCTCGAGGGGTGGGTGGACCAGGAGCCTGCCCCTGGATTTGCCCTCAGTTCCCTTTTCCCTCCCGAGGGGGTGCCGGCAGAAGCCCTCGCCTGAGGATATTTCTGGGGCAGGGGGAGATGGGCGTTCTCCTCCCCTTCTCTCAGCCCCCTGTCTCCCCTTCCTGCCTCTTCTCTCTCTATGCCCCGCTCAGCCCTGGCTGCCCCAGCCCCTCCCCCACCCTCTCATCCCTTTCCGTGTGCGGCGGGCCGGGGAGGGCCTTCCCATTGTACTATCTTTGGGCCCTAAATTAAAATTGATGACATCTTGAAATGAGCGGTGAGGGTAATTTTGCTTCTGAGCCGGGATGCTAATGAGGCCCCTTAATGGTGCGAACGCTGAGCTGACGGGTCGTGTGTCACAGGCTGCGGGCGAGGGGGGTAATGGCCGCGGTAAGTGCCGGTAATTACACCCTGTCTTGCTGTATTTTGGCAGGCCTGGTGGGAGAGTGGGGGCTCAGTCACTGCCGGCGGGGGCGACCCCACCCACCGTGGGCCTGACAGCCACAGATACCCTCCTTGGCCCAGCCAGACCCCTCAACTCCAGCCCTACCTAGAATGAGGGGCCTGGGGCACTGCCCCCTCCCATACACAGACCATCACAGATGTCACAGTTACAACATTGTGCACCCCCACACTCCCACATACTCACCCCCACAGCCTGGGCACCGTCCCCTCAGTGTGCACAAGGAAGTTGGATACACTCATGCTCACCCACTGTGCTCCCCCCCTCACACATGGCACACCCTGTGAACACACAGTGTCATGAACACACAGCCTCATGGCTTATACACGCACATGTGCACACAAACGCCTCGAATACTGTGCGAGCACTGGGCGCCTACTGGGCTTCAGTCTATTATCTCTAATCCTCCCCACTCTTCTGAGATAGGTATCACGATTCTCATTTTATGATGCAAAAACTAAGCTTTGGGAAATGAAGCAATTTGTTCGAGACCACACAGCTAGGCAGCTGCAGAGGCAGGAGTGGAATTCCGGTCTGTCTTACTGTGTGATCTTTGCACCCCTCCTTATTTCTTCTTATGTACATTTGCATATACACATATGCCTCTCAACGTAGAAACACACATGCATGCCTGTGCATGCATGTATATTTGCCACACACAGGTCACATATATCCTCTGTGTACCCACACATACCAACGCACTGTGCAAATATTCACCTATGCATTGCTGACACACATATGCATGGTGTACTTAGTATGCATACACAGATATGCACATGTGCATGCATGCTCAGATCACATAATGTTCACACTCCATGCACACACAGTGCACTAGTCATGTGACTGCTCCAGGCTCCAGCATCGCAATCTGTAAAGAAAGGGAGTAAGTCCTGTCCACTTCCCTTGCTGGCATTTAACTATTGCTAAGGCAGGTGACAGGTACAAAAAAGAATTTGATGTGCCCTGCTACAACACTCTGCAGAAGTACACACTGGGTACACACACACAGACATTGTACACATATGCACCCACTCTGACCATGTGATATCTAAGCTTTCCATGCATGCAATAGGCGGCCTTTAGACACATCTCTGCACACATACTATACGCATGCAAAGAACATGCATGCGTACCTCTAGTGTAGAGTCCCAAGTGTAAATCACACTGAAACTGGACACTCCACAGAGCCCACGGGCACTCGTCATGTGTATATCCTCTCACTTCCCAAATGTTTATCACTCTATGATTACAGTAGAGGGTAAAAGCATGGACTGTGGAGTTTGACTGTCTGGGTCCTTGGCCAAGGTCCATCACTTTATTTACTGTGTGACCTTGGGCAAATTACTTAACCTCTCTGTGTCTCATTTGTCTCCTCTGTAAAATGGGGATAGTACTAGTGTATCCACTTCATGGGATCTTGTGAGGGTTAAATGACTTAACAGATGCACAGCAGTTATTGTCTGGCACATGGTAAGTCCCCAATAAACATGGAGGCAAAGTGTATGAGGGCTGTCTGGAGAAAAATCCAGTCATAAGTGCTTCTATTTTTCATATTACATGGCTGGATATTTTCCAAACAGGCCTTGTATATCTATGACAAAGGATGCATGTCAGGATAGGACAAGACCTGAGGAGTGGAAGGCAAAAGAAGGAGTGACCACCTAAAGCTTAGATGGTCCAGGAGGGCTTCCTGGAGGAAGGGGAATTTGGGTTAGGCCTTCAGAAAAACTATAGCCATGGCTTATTGAGCACCTACTCTGTGCTGGGCCCTACACTAAACCCTTTGAATCCTCTGTGATCCCCAGGAGGTGGGGATGCTATTATGTCCACATTGTGGATGAGGATAAAAAGGTTCGGAGAGACTTAGTAAGTTGTCCAAGGACAGCAAGGGCTTAGATAAGAGGAGAGGAGGGCACGGGAATTCCAGGTGGGAAAGCAGCATGTGTCAGAAATAGAGCAACAGATGGGAAGACACCCCCAGAGGGCTTTCCTTGATACACTGTCACTGTTTCCAGATAATGAGAAGGGGCTGAGCATCTGGAGGGGCGTTCTGACCTAATTGCTGTGTCGCTTGCAGTGACACCAGGGACCTGGGGCATGGGGGAGGGTACAGCACGGCCCACAGCATGCTGGGGGTGGCAGGGTGGGAGTTGGCCATCTTCACCTCCCCCTCCTCTTCCACCGAGGACCCAGCTGGGAAAGGGTTGGGTCACCCTGAGCATCTGGGCCCTGGAGGGCAAAGAAGCTGTGGGAGGAGGTGGTAAGGGCAGTGAGCAAATCCGTAAAGCCAGCATAGCTGCATCCCAGGGGCTGCCGCCCTGGGACCCCTCAACAAGGGGTAAGCCAGTCAGCGGGGTGCCCAAAGGTCTCCACAGACAGGCCATAATGTCCCTTTTGGCAGTAAATCCATTACACCGTCCCAGGGCCGGACGAGCTGGCTCACTCACCATTCTCGAAGACATCAGGGGTATTTGTCCTCTCAGGGTTTGGACAAGCTATTCCCACTTGTAGTGCATTTGTCGATATCCAGCCAACGCAAATGCCCCATCCTCCATGAAACTCTGGGCTTCAGCCCTTTGGGTCCCCTCCACCCTGTATCTCTCAAGTCCTTAGGCCACTGGGTGACAGGACACGAATAAGGAAATATACCTCATCTGGTTGGGTCATTTCTTTGGACAAGTTGGTATAGCCCCCCGTGCCCAGCCCTCTGCGGGCTCCTCTCCCCGCCTGCTCCCAAACTACTCCGTCACCCACTCACCCTCACCACTCCCCGCCCCACCCCCCACAGCCTTTACTCCAGACACCCAGTTGCCATTCCTACAGCACAGGTCCCTTTGGCCATGACTTTGCTCACTCTGACCCCTCCCCTTATATCCTAGAGCGTCCCAACCCTGCCCACCAGAGGCCACACTCCCCTCAAGCAGCCTCTGGCCCTCATCATCCTACACAGCCCTTCTTTTCTTGCATCCTCCGGCCAGCACAGAGGGCGCAACAGGGCAGGAGGGGAAGGGGCATGGGCTTCTGAGGCCCCCCAAATGTGGGTTAGCATCCCCACTCTTCCCCTTTTTGGTGGTGGGGACTTGAGGAAGACCTCCACCCATATCTTCATGTCTGTTTTTTCTTCTTCTATCAGGGGCGGCGGGGGGGTGGGGGGCAACCCAACCCCTCAGGCTGAGGGTTCCCTGGGATTGCGTGCACAACTGGCCAGTGGCTGGCAGGGGAGGGGGTGTCCACTGTGGGATCATATAATTTATTGTCCAAATCAGGACCCTATGAGAGTAGAAGAGGGCACCGTGAATAATTACACCAGGGCAATAGGGTTGTCCTGGGAGAAGCAAGATGTGTTGTCACTAGATTGATAGGCAGTGTCGGTCCCCTTCCTGCCCACATCTCTGATAAGATGGGCTGGGGCATTTGTGTGCCATGGGCCAGATAGCCTTGGCTGCCTAGGGGCCTGCTTAGAAGCCAGCACATGCTGGGGAGGGGGAGGAGGTCATGGAGATAAAGTTACACCTGGGGGCAGAATCTGAGGGGGAGGTGACATCCTGGAGACAAGGAATGTGGAGCTGTGGTGGCTCCCAAGGCCACACAGTGGATAGGAAAGCTGAGGGGTGGGAAGGATGGGTGGGGGATCCCAGATGCTCTCACGGAGGTCCCAACAACCTCCCTTCCAGAACACTGTACGTGCTGCCCCCAGTGAGCACTGGCTTTGCAAGGCGGGCACTGCTCTGCACCTTTTCAGGCACTGCGGGTGGGGGGCGGGGAATGCTACTCACATCACCCTCATTTCACAGAGGAGAAAGCCGGGGCACGGAGAGCTCTGGGGGAACTCGCCCACTGCCACACAGCCAGGACGGGCCGCGCTGGGTCCGAGCGCAGGAGCCTATTCCTGTTCCCCGAGGCCCTGGCCTTGTAGAGCAGTTAGGCAGGGTTGCTGAGGGCATATGGCTCCCCAGGGAAGGCCAGGTCACCTTCCCACCCCAGGGCCCAATCCTGAGCACCGTGAGGTTGGGGAGACTCTGCAGGAGGCAGCCGGACTGGTAGACAGCAGAGCCTCGCTTGCAGTCAGACCTGGTGCAAATCTGGCTCCATCCATCCGGGTTCGTTTCTCACTCTCACGGAGCTTCCATCCCCTCGTCTGGAAAACACCCCTCCCCTGGGTGTCTGAGGTTCTAGGTGCCGAGCTTGGGAGGCGATCGGCACAAGGTGGATGTTTCATGAATGTTGGTCCCCTCTCCTCTCACTCTCCGGGCTCGGCCTTCCCTGGGCTCCCTTCACCCCAAGGAGACCAAGCAAGAGCTCGCTGCCTGGTGCTCACAGAAGCCAGTAAATACCACGGCGCTGGCTGTGAGAAAAGGCAAAGCTTTTATAGTGACATCAACTGGCGAGGTTCAAATCTGTCTCCCCCACCCAGAATTTGGGCAAGATTTAAGGCAGGGGCTTCCCTGGGCCACATTGGAAGAAGAAGAATTGTCTTGGGCCACACATAAATACACTAACACTAACGATACCTGATAAGCTCAAAAAAAATAATCTGTGAATAATTTTTGTACAAATTTGTGTTGGGCCACATTCAAAGCCATCCTGGTCCTCATGCGGCCCACGGACTGAGGGTTGGACAAGCTTGATTTAAGGGGTTTCAGCATTAGATCTTCCTGGGCAGCAGACCCTTCACTTCTGAAAGGATTCCTGTGTTCAGGTTCCGGTCACGGCCCAGTCCTTCGGTTCCGTGGGAGTGGAGGAAGCAGTTAAGGGTTCATGGTGTTACTCGTAAGTGCAGGTTTAAGCCTTAAGCCAAGGTTTAAGCTTTGGTTCCGGGTCTTGTTAGAAACAGGATAGGACCAGTTTGAGATGGTTCTATGACTGCCGGAGCACACAGTTCCGTTCTGATTTGAACCTGGGATTTTGAAGGAAGGCTGCAAGGTTCTGAAGCTAAGATGCTCAGAATGGTAGGAGTTGTTATTATTTAGGTTGGGATCCCAGAGGGCAGGGCAGTGTGGACTATTCTGGCTGACCCCCTCTAGGATCAGGGTGGGTTCAGAGGCTGGGCTGCGGATAGGGCTGCACCTCCCATGGGTCCCTCAGGTGCCTTGGCTGGTAAGTTCTAGAAAAGGGGAAGGGGAGGCCACCTCCTAATGAACAATTAGTGACTGCTGCGTGGCTAATCATGTGGTTCTGTGTAATTAAGAAGCTAATTAGTGCTATGTCAATTAAGGTTTAATTAGTCCCCTCTTCAAAGAAGCCTGAAAGACCCTCATGCTGGAAGCTTCTGGAATGGAAGCTGGAGGGTAGGGAGGTGAACACAAGAAATGACAATGGGTATGGGAGGGAGCCCCAGTTCTTGCTGTACCCGCTCCAGTTCTGGGATCGGTGATTTTTGGATCCTTGGCCCCACTCCTACTAACTCTAGTAATGGAGAATTTAGAATACTGTGAGTCTCCCTCCATCACCAGGGTTTTCTCACCCCAGAGTGATGATACCCCTGCACAACTTCTGTAGAAGGGGTCCCCAAGACATTGCACCCTCTTCTCCACATCTGTGTTAAGATAACTTCCACCGTTCCCCTCTTGAGGGAGATGAGGAAATTGGGACCAGAGAGGTTAAGTAACTTGCTCAAGGTCACACAGCCAGTTAGGTGGCAGACCTGGGATTCAATCCCAAGACTGTCAGATTCCTTCTTGTTTTTCTCTCCCCTGGCCCCTACCTGGGCACCCCACCTTCCTCAGCCATGACCTGGCCTGATGGTGGGGTACAAAGATGCACTGGTTACTCTCCTGCTGGCAGGAGGCTGCAGGTGGCACATGGTATGCTGGGCAGTGGGACCTCCTCTGCTTGGCTGTCTGCAAGGAAGGCACTTGGGATGACAGTCATCTTCGGAGTGTGTCACACTCAGCGGGGTTTCCTCTTAGGCTTCAGCTCCCAGCCAGCTGCTTCCTGGAGGCTCTCCTGTCCCTTCCACTTGGTCTCACTCTCCTCACAGGGGCTCCAGCTCCTTTGCAAGGTGGCTTCATTTTCTATCGGGGTCCATTGCTGCCCACACGTTGGGTAGAAACCACTTTCCTCATGCTGCCCTGTTTAAAAGACGTGAACAGCTTTCCTGAGGAATCATTTATAAATTATAATGTTCACTCATTTAAAACGTACAACGTAATCATTTTTGGTACATTTACAGAGTTGTTTGACCATCACCATAATCTCATTTTAGAACACATTCGTCAGCCCAAATCAGAACCCCGTACCTATCAGCAGTCACTTCCTAGGTCGCCCTCTGTCCCTGCCGCCAGCCCTAGGCAACCACCAATCTACTTTCTGTCTCTACAGATAGGTCTATTCTAGAAATTTCACATCAGCGGGATCATAGAATGTGTGGTCTTTTGTGACTGGGTTCTTCCCCGCTCTTGTAACTATTCTAAATAATACGGCGAAGGACGTCATGGAACCTAAGAGCTTGAGGCACGTGTTGAAGAAGTTCCTTAGGGTAAATTTCTGGAAGTGAAACTGCTAAGACCAAAGACGAGGCGCTTGCTTTGACCCACTCCTCACCCTCTTCTGCTTTCACTCTCTAGTTGGAGTAGTTTGGGGCCATCCCTGCCCTGACAGCCACCTCTCTCCAGGGCCTTTACCATCCTCCTGCTGCCACCTTGTGCCCCCTCCCCTCCCCCTCATGTCTCTTCTCTCACTTATGTCATGAGCAAGGACTGTGACTTCAACTTCCTGGAATGTCTTTGCTGGATGGTTCCCAATGCTTCCAGCACCCCTTGGTGGCTCTTCAAGGTTTATACACACACCCACCCCCAGCCTTGTTCCTTCCTTTTTGTGTACCCCCAATAATTCAGCCAGGCCAGGCTCCTCAGCCGCCCTGAGCTGCCCTTCTTCAACCCTCTTTGATTGCTTCTGTTGGTTTTTCTTTTCTCTTAACTCCAAATTCCCCAAACCAAACACCAGCTGCTTCGTGAAGTGTTTGTTCCCTGATCTCTCAGCCCGCAAGTGACGTCCCCAACTTCAGAGCAACGCAGACCGCGGGAGGCTGGCTGAGGTCACACCTGCCAGGCTTGCTCTGCTGTATGTGGGCAGCATGGCATTTCTGGGCTGTGACAGGAGTAATCGAGAACCGTGCAGTGAGCCCCCTACTCTGTGTTTGAATGGAGACACTCAGCACCATCACTCCGGTGCCCGAGTTGTCATTCCATTTTAACAATCTTTTCTAAACTTTTTTTTTTGGAAGCTAAGCCCTGGGCTGGGTCCTGACACAAGGAGAGAAATAAGACAAATGCTTGCCTGCTGGGAGCCCAGTTTCTGGGAGAGGAGACAAGTGAACAGGCCAACAGGTGGTAAAGGCATGGGGCTGCTGGGAACACAGGGCCGGCACCTAGTCCTGCCTCCCTGGCTAGCGCTACCTCCGCTGGGGGTGATGGACAGGAGCCTCTGCCGCCCTCTTCCCCAGGCCCCACCCCCCAGGAGCAGGAGTAGCTGGAAGGCCCAATGAGGGAGGGGAAGCAGAGAGATTAGGCTTGAGGAGGGGAGGAAATGAAACAGAACCGAGATAATTGTTCCCGTTTGACAACTTTTTCTAATTAGGGACCAATTATATCTTCAGATACCTGATTGGGGTCCTGGTAGATTCTCTAATTTGCTAGGTAATTACTGGCCAGTAATTCTACCAGGATGAAATTTGGGAAGAAATACGTTATCACAATATTTTGGTGTTCACCGTTCCGGGGGTTTTGCCCAGAGAACAAGCGAGGTGCACTCTGTCTTCTGCCTCTAACCCCCATCCCTCATTGCCCACGACTGCCCTTGCCCTTCATAGCCCCCCTCATATCTTCCACTGGTCCGTGTCATCTTCCTGGTCCCAAGCTCTAGGAGCTGGCAATCTAGTTGGAAACTATCGGCCAACAACACAAGGATATGGTAGAGTCACCTGTAATTTTGCCTTTGTAGCTTCCAGCCAGTTTTTGGTAATGTAGAATTACTATGTGTCAGGAAACAATTCAGGACGCGCGTGTACACACACACGCACACAGGCACAGGCACACACACACGCACGCTCACACGCGCACACACATGCACGTACACGCGCGCACACACACACACACGCACACACATGCACGCACACACCCACACACACGCACGCACACACGCATGCACACACACACATGCATGTACACACAGACACGCTTATTTAATTGCACAACCCAATGCTATGGATATCAATGCCATCTCCATTTTATAGATGAGAAAACTGAGATACCAAGAGGTTAAGTAGCAGATAGGAACTGGCCACAAAGAAATTATCCAAGAGGTGCTTGAAGGATGTCCATCATGGTGTTATTTATAATGTCCAAGATGAATAAGTGGTGGAGCCATGGCAGCAGACCAGAGAGTCTGGCCCTCCCGGCCATGTTCTCAAACCGGATGCCATACTGGCCCTCATCATGAAGATCTTCTCTTCTGCCTCAGTTTTCCTCTGTGAAATCATTCCTTCTCCATTTATTAAAATGGCTTTATTGTGGTATCATTGACATTTATTGCACATATTTAAAGTGTACAATTTGATGATGTTTGATACATGTCTTCACCATGAAACTATCACCACAGTCAAGATAATGATCACAAAAGTTCCTTGTGATCCTCTGTAACCCCTCCCTCATGCTCCTGTCCACCCACCTCCATCCCCAGGCAACCACTGACGTGTCTTCTGTCACTATAGATTAACTTGCATTTTTTGGAATTTAACCTAAATGGAATCATACTCCATGCAGCCTTTTTTCCCTCTGGCTTCTTTCAATAGGCATAATTATTCTGACACTCATCAATGTGTTGTATGTATCAATATTTCATTCCTTTTTATTGCTGAGTAATATTCCATTGTATAGATGTACCACAGTTGGTTTTTTTTTTTTTTTATCCCTTCACCTTTGGTATTAATAGACTTTGGGTTGTTTAGAAGTTTGGTTATTGTAAATAAAGCTGTTATGAACACCTGTGTACAAGTCTTTGTATGTACATGGGCTTTCATTTCTCTTGAGTAAATAAATGCGTATGAGTAGACTGGCTGGGCCACTTTGGTGGGTATATATTGAACTTTTAAAGGAATTGCCAAACTGTTTTCCAAAGTTGTACCATTTTATATTCTCACCAGCAGCATACGAGATTTTTAGTTCTTCCACTGCCTCATAACGTATGGTATGGCCTGTCTTTCATTTTGGCCATTCTAAGAGGTATATAGTGATATCTCATTGTGGGTTTAATTTTATTTCCCTAATGACTAACAATGTTAACATCTTTTCATGTTTATTTGAGATCCATAATTTTTCTTTGGTAAAGCATCTGCTTAAATCTTTTGCCCATTTTTATTGGGTTGCTGGTCTGATTTTTACTGAATTTTGCGAGTTTCTTATGTATTTTTCCTACAAGTCTTTTATCATATATGTGATTTGCAAATATTTCAGAAGCCTGTGGCTTATCTCCTCATTTTCTTAATACATCTTTTGATTAAGAGAAGGACTCAATTGTGATGTAGTTGAATTTATCAAAATTTTCTTTTATGGTTCATGCTTTTCTGTTTGTCCCATCAAAGAAATATTTACCAAACCCAAAGTCACGAGGATTTTTCTCCTATATTTTCTTTTACATTATTTTTTTATAGTTTTAAGTTTTACATTTAGGCCTATGATCCATTTTGGGTTCATTTTAAAATATAGGGCAATATATAAGACAAAGTTTATTTTTTCCAGATGGATATCCCATTGTCCTAGTATCACTTATTGAATAGATGACTCTTGCCTTGGCACCTTTGTTTAAAATAAATTGATCATATATGTATGCACCTATTTCTGGACTTTCTATTTTGTTCCATTGATCTATTTGTCTATCAGTTCCATTAATTTGTCTGTCTTGATTACTGTAGATTTAGAAATCATAGTATAAATTCTGTAAATGGTTCCTTTTCAAAGTTGTTTTGGCTAATGTAGGTCGTTTGTCTCTCTATATGGTATTTTAGAATCAGCCTGTCAGTTTCCACATAAAAGCCTGCTGAAATTTTGAATGGGATTCCATTAAATCTACAGATCAATTTTGGGAAGAATTGACATTTTAGCAATATTGAGTTTCCTAATCCATGAACACAGTATATCTTTTTCCATTTCATTTTTTTCCTCTCAGCAACATATTCTAATTTTTTTCAGCATGCCAGTCTTATACATCTTTGCTCAGATTTATCACTATTTCATAGTTTTCTATGCTATTATTAGTGTTTTTCTGATAATTTTGGACTGACTAGAGGTTTATCAATTATATTGATTTTTCTTAGTGATTCATTATTCACTTTGTCCTGTTTTTCTGTTTTCTATTTCATTGATTTCTGCTCTGAACTTTCTTATTTCCTTTCTAGTTTCTTTAGGTGGAAGCTCTGGTCATTGATAGGAAATCTTTGATATAGGCATTTAGAGGGATACATTGCCCTCAAAGTACTGTGTTAGCTTCATCTTACAAATGTTGGCATGTGTTTTCATTTTCATTCAGTTCAAAAATGTTTCCTGGCTGGGGGTGGGGGGTCAGATATATGGTGATGGAAGCAGAACTGACTCTGGGTGGTGATAGAATTGTACACTTGAAACCTATATAATTTTACTAACCAATGTCACCCCAACAAATTTAATAAGAAAAGAAATGTTTCCTGGAGTAGGGTGATGGTGGGGTTAGGAAGCCGTGAAAAGGCCTCCTTCGCCCCGAGCCCAGGCTGGCTCTCACAGGCTTGCCCTCCCCTGCACTCTGCTTTCTGCCTCCCCAGCCACACGGCTTGGAGCTCTGCCTTCGGTAGCAATCCTGTCCACCCAGGCTGGATCTGGTGGGAGAGGCAGCTCCGACTCCTAGAACTGAGGGCTGCCGGGCTGAAAGGATATAGAGTAAGAAGGTTTCCGGGGGTGAAGCTTCACTGCAGGACACTCAGGAGTGTGTAGGCACAGACGGGTAGTCATTCCAGGACTTCGAGCTTCCAGAACTGGGCTGTCAGCGGGCTGCATGCAAGTGGCCTCTGGTGGCCTTCACTCTTCCTAAGGGAGAAGACCCGATGGGGCCAGTTGGCCATTGTGTCTGTCACCTGTCCAGATCCATTCCTTGCCATTGCTCTGCTCTGCTCTGAATCATGGGGACAATAGGCTTTGCAGCCTGTGAGTCTTGGCTGCTGTATCAGCTGGCTTCCATCTGCCTTCCATCTGCCTTCAGCCAGTGGAAGCCTCTGGAGGGAGGTGGTAGGACAGAAGGAAGGGAGAGGCCAGGGTGTGTGTCTCATTTTTTTCCCCTTTGGGCAGCCTCTCTAGAAGCAGTGTGTCCTCTCTGTGGCTCCTAGCTCCCAAAGCAGCCCTCTTCTGGGCATAGCTTCTGCCAGGCAGCCCCTGCTGTAGTTTAGCTCCTTCGACATGGCCTGGTTTCTGGGCTCCTCCTGGTGCCATCAGCTCATCCTTTGTCCCCCTCCCCCTTCCCGCTGTTGCTAATTGCTGGGGTGCCTTACCATCCCATCGGCTTCTTGGTTCTTCTACCACCCATTAAATTCATTCCTTGTATTGACCCCTCCCTCTCCTCTTCGATACGTACACACACGCACACACACTGGAATTATCTGAGTTTTCCTAACTGGACCGAACTCATAGGGCCATCATCTAAAATGGAGTGCCCCTTTGGCTAGACTTTTAGGACAAGAACCCCTCTCCCCCTGACAAATGGCTGGCTTCCTTCATGGCTTGGGCAACCATCCTGGCTCCAACCAGACTTGATCTATCTAGTTCAGGGCAGCCACACACTATCCAGCTTCAAGGGGCTGGATGAATAATGACCCCTGAAGATTTGCAGTGGGAAGCCCTTCTCTGCACAGTGGGGTTGGTTTCACCCAATGTACTGTCAGGATGCATTGCAACTTTTAGTAGAAAGAACCACGTGGGGCCTATGTTTGGGGAGGATGGGGCGTGTCTTCAGCATCTGTTCTTGTTCTGTGTTTCTAGCAACCTCTCCCTGCTTCTTCTGAAACAACACCCCTGCTTTGGGGAACTGCTCCTCTTCCCCTCTGTGTGGTTCAGAGGAGGCTCTAATTATCACAGCCCGCTCTGGAATAGAAGCACAGATGACCTAGGCCTGATCCATCAGTATATCAAGGCTCCTGGCAATAGCGATTCATCTAGAGAACTGTCATGTGACCCAAGAGAGCCATACTGAGTCCTAGGACTAGGCTGACCAGATGTCCCATTTTAAATGGGACAGAAAACAACGGTACGGTCCTGTTTCAAACAGTACGTAGCGTCAGCCTACTGACACCTTGAATGTAGCCCGGTGAGACTAGGCTGGCCACACGTACCGTTTGAAACGGGACCGTACCCGTTTCTGTTTTCTGTTCCCTTTAAAACAGTACGTCTGGTCAGCCTTTCTAGGACTGATAAACTATGCAGAGCCCCTTTTCCCACTGAGGTTTCTGGCACCTCTGATTCCTATTGGCCTTGCTCTCTCCCCATCCACCAGTGTGGAGGAGATCTGCAATACACAGGGAGTCACAGAGTTGAGACAGAAGGAAGAAAAGAGACAGAATCCTGGTGGCATTCATTCTCCCGCTCCCACCTATTGCTGAGATCTTTTTGTAATTTTACAAATACCAGAGTGTTCCTTCCAGCTATGAGAGCCAATAAATTCCTTTTTTGCTTAAGTTGGTTTGCAGAGGATTTTTGTCACTAGCATGGTAGACACAGAACGCTCTTGTTTCCTTGCCGGGAAAGTGAGACTTTCGGGCAACCTCATCATTCCTCTCACAGAACAATGAATGTCAAGAGAAGGGAAGTAGATCAGTTAATAGTTTTTCTTTTCCTTTGTTTCCCCAATTTAATTGAGAAATAGCTGACATACATCATATATAAGTTTAAGGCATACAGCATAATGGCTTGATTTTCACCTATTGTGGAATGATTACCACAATAAGTTTAGCTAATATTTAACACCTCACATAGAGAACAGTATAAATAAAAGAAAGAAGAAAAGAAAAAATTCTCCTTGTGATGAGATCTCTTAACAGCTTTCCTATGTCATATAGCAGTATTAGCTACAGTCATATGTTGTACATCATATCCCTAGAACTTATTTATCTTATAACTGGAAGTTTGTACCTTTGGACCACCTTCATCCGATTCCTCCTCCTCCCACTTTCTGCCTCTGATAACCACAAGTCTGAACTTTCTCTCTCTGTGTTTAGATTCCACATATAAGTGAGATTATACAGTATTTGTCTTTCTCTGTCTGACTTATTTCACTTAGCACAATGCCTCCGAGGTCCATCCATGTTGTTGCAAATGGTAGGATTTCCTCATTTTTATGGCTGAAATATACGCTGTCCAGAAAGTATCCAGAGGTGTGCATGGCTGGATTTTTTCAGAATATATAATGCCTCAATGAACACAGAGGTGCAGATATCTTTTTGAGTTAGTGTTTTTGTTCCCTTTGGATATATATTCACAAGTGGGATTGTTGGATCATATGAGAGTTCTATTTTTGATTCTTTGAGAAACATTCATACTGTTTTCCATAGTGGCTGCACCAATTTACAATCCTACCAACAGTGCACAGGGGTTCCCTTTTCTCCTCGCTAGCATTTGTCACCTCTGGTCTTTCTGATGATAGCCATTCTAACAGGTGTGGGGCTCTGAGAACCTGCAGGAGCTGAGCACTATCCCAGCTCTGTACCACTATCTCCAAACTTATCTTCTTGAGGGAGAAATAAACTCACAGTAGGCACAACCCTAATGAATATAGGCAGGAAGTCAACACTGTCTGGGGGTGGAAGTAATTGCCTCCTACAGGAAGTGACTGTCAGGGTGTCACAGCAAGTTAGTAGGGAGTCTGAATTGGAACCCAAGACCCCTGACTCCCAATGCAGGGCACATTCCACTTTCTAGTGGTGACATGAGACAAGCTCAGGCACTGAAGCCAGAAGACTCGGGATCCTGGGTGCCTTACAGGAGATCCCATGCTGAAAATGTGAGTTAACTTCTCCAAGTCAGTTTTCTCCTCTGTGAAATGGGGATAATGATTCCAACCACACAGGTGCTTAGCACTCAAGTGGGCCTGGCCGGTTACAGAAACTTAATACCTATTTCTAACAACGACTGAGTGAAAAATTAAAGAGGCGGGGAACCTGGTTCATAATAAATATGGTAGCCAGCTTCCAAGATGTGTGGGACTGAGAGGCCAGGTCATAACAGACACTGGGGCTCCCACCCACCCTGCTCTCTTGGCTCACTTATTCTGAGGAAGTCAGCTGCCAATTGTGTGAGAACACTCAGTACTCGGGAGAGGTGTACATTCAAGGAACTGAGGCCCCCTGCTAATGGCTAACACAGACTTGTCAGCCATGTGAGGAAGCCACTTTGGGAGCAGTTCTTGCAGTCCCATCAAGCCTGCAGATGACCGTAGCTCTGGCCGACATCTTGACTGTAACCTCACGAAAGAGCCTGAACCAGACCCACCCACCTTAGCCACATCCAAATTCCTGACCCACAGAATCTTTGTGAAAGAATAAATGTTCACTGCTGTTTTGAGCTATTTAGTTAGGTTTTATTTGTTACATAGCAATAGATAACAAATACAGTATTTACAGTAGACTCTTCGTTTACAGGAACTCAAGAAGTTGAGTTCTGGAACTGACTAGTTGCTTTGAGAGTGCCAGTTGCTTGAGGTTCAGCTAATGGAGAGTCTACGTACATTTATTCGGCATCTACCAATCCCTATGGGTGCTGGTTAACTGAGAGTTTACTGTATTCACTAAATATCAGTTCCCTTTTCTTTCTGGCAAGACCCTTGCTTACTACTCTCTCCCACCATGTGAATCTCACTTCCCAGAAATGCTGCCTGTGCAATCTCAGGATGCATGTATATGCTTGCCCTGTGTAAAATGGTTCACAGGAGAGAAGAATTCATAGTGAACCTCGTTTTCAGGGATATCAAAATCCATGTCTTCTTCAGACAAGTTGTCACCCAGGGGTGATGTGAAAGAAAACATGATAAGCCAGGTATTGAGAGAGCTGGGTTCTCATCTAGCCAGGGCTAACTAGGCCTGCAATCTTGGCGAAGTCATTGTCCCTCTGAACCTCAGTTTCTTCTTAGGTAAAACCCTTGCTTCTCTCCCTTTCTCATGTGTGAGTCAGGAAAATAGTCGTAAAACCTTTTCTTGAAATACAACATTTACACATAAATTGCACACATCATAACCAAACAGCTCAGTGAATTTTTTCATGCTATACATGTTCATTTAACCAGCACCCAGATTAAGAAACATCAGTTGACCAGCCCCCTAGATGTCCTACCTGCCCCCTCCTAGCCTTACTCCTGAAACAGTGGCTAATCATAGTAACTGACTTCCAACACCATGAATTGGTTTCTGCTGTCCTTGTACCTTGGGTAGAGAGAATCACACAGTGGGCTGTTTTGTGTCTGGCTTCTGTCACTCAGCTCTTGGTTTGAGAGGTTCGTCCATGTTGCTGTGTGTGGTTACAAATGGGTCATTCTCACTGCTGTGTGGAATTCTATCCTGTGAATGTACTACAATGTGTTTATTCATTCTACCATTAATGGTAGGCTGACCAGATGTCCCATTTTAAACGGGACAGAAAACAATGGTACTGTCCCATTTCAAACTGTATATATGGTCAGCCTAGTTGCACCGGGCTAAATTCAAGGTGTCAGTAGGCTGACCATACATACTGTTTGAAACAGGACAGTGCCATTGTTTTCTGTTTTGTTTCAAATAGTATGTATGGTCAGCCGAATTAATGGATAGTGGGTTTCCATTTGGGGGCTGTTATGAATTGTCTTGTTGTGAACATTCCATGGATGTACATATACCTGTTTCATGCATACTTAGCAGAGAATTGCTGGGTCGTATGGTATGCATAGGTCTACTTTAGTAGATTTTGCCAAAGGAGGCGCACCAGATTATACTTTTGGCAGTGGTGTATGAGGGTTCTAGGCACTCAGTACACTTATGAGGTGGGCAGTATCTACCTTCTTACAGCAAAACATCGGGAAGCTCATACCTGGATGGAAAAACTGGACTTCTCCACTCTGAGAGTGGATGGCAGGAGGAAGGTGGGGGCAATGACACCCCAGGAATGGGGTTAAAGGAGGGGGGTGCAGCCTGTAAGGAGGGTGGCCATGGGAAAAGTCTGCAAGGGCCATCTTTTGCTTTCTTCCTGAGCTAAGCAGATAGAGGAGGCTGAGGTGATCACTCAACATTCAGGTAATGCTAAGAGGACTGAGGCTGAACCTCGCCTTCTCTCTATGGCAGTGGTCCCCAACCTTTTTGGCACCAGGGACTAGTTTCATAGAAGACAATTTTTCTGCAGATGGTGGGGTCAGGGGGATGGTTTGGGATGATTTAAGAGCATTACATTTATTATGCATTTTATTTCTACTATTATTATTATTACTACATTGTAATATATAATGAAATAATTATACAACTTACTTATCACTATAAAGCCTGCCACCAGAAGCAGCTTAATTGTCACTTGCCACTCACTGATGAGGTTTTGATATGAGTCTGCAAGCAATTGATTTATTATGGTTTTTGTGCAGTCAAACTTCTCAGCTAATATTAATCTCTATTTGCAGCCATTCCCCAGCACTAGCATCACTGCCTCAGCTCCACTTCAGATCATCAAGCATTAGATTCTCTTAAGGGGCGCTCAACCTAGATCCCTCATGTGTGCATTTCACAATAGGTTTCTATGAAGATCTAATGCCGTTGGCTGATCTGACAGGATGTGGAGCTCAGGCAGTAATGTGAGTGATGGGGAACATCTGTAAATACAGATGAAGCTTCGCTGGCTTGCCTGCTGTATTTGCCTCCTGCTGTGTGGCCTGGTTCCTAATAGGCCACAGACCAGTACTGGTCCTTGGCCTGGGGATTGAGGACCCTTGCTCTATGGGATTTGTTTCCATGTTCTTCTTACACTGAGGTAGAAATCACTCAGCCCTTGTGACCAGCCTTTGGTGGTAGAGTCCAAAGAATCCCCTGGAGAGAAGGTGGAGAAAGGCTGTGGTGGCCTCCCCAACAGTTAGCCGCTTTCTCCCTGCCCAACCGTGAGTTAGGGTTGATCTGTCTGCCATCATTGCAAACCCACTGTGGGTGATGGGGCCAACCTCCAGCCTCAATCTGGCCACCCTTTGCTTGCCAGCCTCTCCATCCCTTGGCTTCTTTCTGCAGCCTAATCAGGCAAGTGCCAGGAAATTGACACTCCTTTGATAACAGCCCTCACCAGGGACTGTTTTAAGCATTTAAATACCTCAGCTCCCTTGAAGGCATGTGTCCTCCAGGATTGGGTGCCAGTCGCCTTTAGTGGGAACTGATTTGCTAACACGCCCTCTCATTGACTGCCTTCCCTCCCAGTCTCATGCCTCACTCTCCTACTGATATTTCCTGGAATCCTCTCCTGAATGAACTTATTTGTACTCAAAGCTGTGTCTAGAGTCTGCATCTGGAGGATCCCAACCTAAGACCACACATGACCCAATCTTGAAAAAGATGTAAGTAGATCCAGTAGGAGCTTCTGGAAATCCTTTTTCCACTCTAGTAGAAGGTGCTGGAGGAGAAGGCCTCTCTTTCCCACCAGACTTTTTTGTCCTGTGTGGGTGCTGTGTGTGAGCTTGATGCCCAGGGTGGTAGTAGCCTCTTTGTGACCAAGAGGGAGACATAAACCACAGGTGGAGGATGACAGAGCAGAAGGATGGAAGCTAGGCTTCTTGGTGGCATCTTTGACTCTCCTCATCAGCTCATGGTCACCTACCTCTGCACTTCTTGTTAAGGAGACCATACATGTCTTTATAGATTAAAGCTACCTTTGTGTGGGTTTCCTGCTGCTTGCAGCCAAATTTATCAATTACTGATACAAGTCTGTCCCTGAGGGGTTACTGTTGGGGTCATCATCCCCTCCACTATCACCCTGATGCCCTCAATCCATGGCCCCAGAGAATGCCTAAGGGGCAGGCCTGAGGTGAGCGGGGGCAGAAGGGAAACACAGGCCAGAATTCCACAGGTAGCTGAGGACCAGGGATCCCAGGAGGGAGAGGGACATGTGGACAGCGTGTATCTGGGGTCCAAGGACAACGGGTTGAGAGGGCAAGAAGGCAAATTCCCCATTAATCTGGCCAGGGTGAGCGTTGTTATTGTTATTATTATGAAGCATCTCAAGGCTCACGCTCCTCCTGGCCTGGCCAGGCCCCGCTAATGGCCCCATAAATCCCAGCCATAAAGAGTAATGGGGGGAGACAAATGAGATAATTAGGAATAAATCTCACCGAGGTCTCTATTCAGCAGCGTCCCTGGAACTGGCCAATCTTCCAAGCCATTAGCTGGGCTCCTAATTAATGCTGAGCTGCCCAGCGCTGTGGAGGCCCCCAGCAAGGGAGGGACCAGGCTGAGGGGCACCACTGCCCCCACAGCCCATGGCGGTGACCTTGGGAGGAGCCAAGGGACATGTGCCCGTGGCCTGCCTGCTTAGCTTTTCTGTCTCCAGGGCCTTTTGGATGCTTTGTTGGGTCTGCCTTGCTGTCTCTCAACCTGCTTTTCTTCATCTCACTCCATCTCTCGTCCCCCTTCCATTTCTGTTTCTCCTTTATCAGACAGCCACTGTCTGCATCGTTGGGCTGCAGAAGGTCTGAGTTAGCAGGAATTGTGGGGGCCACCTGCAACACCCTCCACCATCTGTCCTCTCTGCCACCAGTCAACAGCAAGGCAGGGACCCTATCTACAACTCCCCTGTCCCAGCACAGTCCTTGAAACAAGGAAGCCCCCACCTCCTGCCGCTGCAGTCCATTCCACCGGGGGCAGCGCTCTTCATCGGGGCAGTGTCTCCGGCCTGGGGCCAGGAGCCCTCTCCTCAGTATGTCTACTTCCTAGTCTCACCTCTGCCTGCCGGAGCCTGAGAATAAGCCTCATTCTCCTCCCAGGCTGCACACAGTTGAAGGCAGTTGTCTAGACTTCTCTTTTCCAGCCAAATGCCCTGAGCTGTGTTTGACACCTTGAGGTTCCAGCCAGGCCTCTCCAGCCCAGGCACCTCCTCTGAGCCATCCATGGTAGTCTGACCAAATAGTGACTTCTGTTGTTTTACTCTGCCAGCTGTTCTCCACTTTTTTGTTACAGCACCCTTACTCCTTTGGGGAGCTTCCTCTCACCGATTCCATTATAGTTGTGGAAGGGCAGGCAAGTAACCCCATCTCCCTGGCCAGAGGCCTGGCCCATCCATCCATCCATCCCTCTCTCCTTGACACAGTGACTGACCCTGGAGTGAGCCTTAGTGCCTTCCCTAGACCCCACTTCCTGCCCCCCATCGTGACAAAACTGAGAAATGCCAGGTAGACACAGCGTGTGAACACGCCCCCTTCCCCATCCTCCCATCTGTCTGCAGTAGGAAGAACTGAGGCTGTGACCCAGAGAGAGGTACCCCGAGAGGTGGCAGGAATCAAGGGGCAGCGGGGCTGCTGCAGGGTTAGGGAAAGGGAGTAAAAGCAGATGAGGAGCAAGAAAGCTGGGAGGGAGCCTCCCGTGGAGGGAGAGGAGGGTGAAGGGATGACCAGGACAGTGGGAAGGCCGAAGCCACAGGTACCTTCCCTGATAAGGCTGTCTGTCTCCTTATCATCCTAGGAAAGTGGACATGTGGAAAGGGGCATAAACACACAGGTGACAAGGGGCCGGGTCTGTGATCTCTATCCCCTCTGCTGCCCCCACATGTGGCCTGAGGATCCAGTCCCCACTTCTTCCCCGCCTCTCCTGGCAGGGGCCCAGTCCTGAGCACTCCCACACTGCTCAGCAATGGGGCAGCATCTGCAGCAACGATCCCGAGGTCCTTGGGGAGCAGCCCTCCGTCCCTCACTGCTGCCTCACATCCCTGGGGGAATTGGGACAGGCCCCAGGGCATGGCTGGCTGCAGGCAATCCTGTCCCCGGTCAGTCCTGGCAGTCCCGCAACCATGCGGGTGCTGTTTGCCCAGGTCTGGGTATGAGCACAGGAAATGTCAGTGAAATGTGCCAAAATACAGGCAGAAGCTGGAGGCTGTGACAGGGAGGGGCAGACTGACCACCTCTCCCCTCACAAGCAGGCCTCCGGCTCAGCTACTTGCTCAGTCATGGACTAAAATCTTTGGGTTTGGTACACAAGATCACACAGTGGCCAAGGGCAGTCCTGGCCAGGGACAACTTAACTTGGCTTCACCGCCTTTGCCTCCCACAGTGTGGTAATTAATTCCCGTCTTAGGTTACACATGAGGGTGGGCCCCTGCAGAAGTCTTCTGGACAAAAGAGGCAGGTCTGCTGCTCCACAGATCAAAGAAAACCAGAGTGGCAGGGTATTTCCCCTGGACACCATGGCCACCATTAGATTTCCAGAGTCTCACTGCTGTTCCATTGTACAGATAAGGAAACTGAGGCCCAGGGAGTGAAAGAGCCTTCCCTGGGGCCCACAGCAGAGCTAGGGCTGGAACTGACACCTGGCTCAGGGCAGAGGGTTGGAAAGCAGATATTGGGGAGCCTACAGGGAATGGCCATGGAGTAGAGGGGAAGCGTCTAGAACTAGGGTTTGACCTGGAAGGACGTCTGGCCAGGGTTGGGTGGGTGGGTGGACTCTAAGATAAATGCCATCTGCTTCCCAGCAGAGATGAGGGCCCCCTAGGTGAGGTGGAGGCAGTGGAGAAGGCAGGGCGGGCCTTGGGGGAAGGGGAGTGGACATAGGGCTCAGGCGCACAGTCCTGGCTGCCCAGGGCTGACGGTGGGTTACAGGCACTGAAATGTGAGGTGTGTGAGTACTTGTACAAGATGTGATTAAAGCAAATACGGTGAATGTTTAAATGAAAAAAAATTTTATTGCAGTAAAAGACACATCGCCATTAATCCCCCTCAGAAGACTCCCCCCCGCTCGCTTCGCACACACGTAGCCCATCGTCCCTGCCGCTGTCTGAAGCAGTGCTGGATGTCCTCTTCCGTGAGTGTCTTTAGTTGTGCTGTCGTGGCCACCTCGATGATATCCTGAATCGATTCAGGTCGCACATCGCTTCTGGTATGGCAGTTTCTGTCAAATAAAAACATGACTTTATGTCCCCATCCACCTCATTCACTAGATCTGGCACCGTGTGACTTCTGGCTCTTCCCCAAAGTCAAAATGACCTTGAAAGGTAAATGTTTTGCATTGACTCAGGACATCGAGGCGGCCACGACAGCACAACTCATGGAAGAGGACTTCCAGCACTGCTTCAGACAGTCCAAGGACGATGGGCTATGTGTGTGGGAAGCAAGGGGGAGTATTTTGAGGGGGGTTAATGGCGATGTGTCTTTTACTGCAATAAAAATCTTTTTAAATTTAAACATTGACCGTATTTTCTGATCTCGCCTTGTATGTGTATGTGTGCTTTGTGTGTGAGCTTGTGGAGTGGCGTGGTGTGGTGTGTCTGTGCTGGGGGGAGCGGGCTGAATCCTTCCCCTGTCAGGCCTCCACCCAGCTCGCCTCTCAGGTTTCAGCCACTGTCCTAAAGAAAACAGCAGCCCAGAGCCTACAGCAGGAAATCGCTATTTGGATTGCAGAGGCGCCTCTTCCTGCCCTGGCCCCCACAGAGGGGAGAGGGCCAGGAGGGGGCTTTCCTGCCCACCTGGACCAGACCTCATTTGGTTGGTTGGGAGCATCCCCAACTTCCACCCCAGTCCTCTTGCCTCCCTAACATCCCTTAGATCCCAGCCTTGGGGAAGAAGACCTGAGGTGGAGCCCTCCCACCGTTGTCTGGCTTCCTTGGGACAAAGAGCCACCGTAGCCAGCAGAGAAGCAGATGCTCCCCCGAGGACCATGGGAATGGACTGGCACACCCCCACGGTGGGCAACTGGGCAGTCCTGCCACAGGCACAAACGCACGCACGCCAGGGCCCAGCAATCCCACTCTCAGGAATGTTCTAAATAGAGCTCTTTCACGCAAAACGACATGCTCATGCAACCTTGTTTATAACAGAGAAATTAATGGAAGGGACTGGAGCTGGGTAAATGGATTGTGGCTCACCCCTCCGTGAAACTCATGATAAGCAAGATCTCCAAGATAAATGGCTAAGTGAAAAAAACGATGCAGGGCTATGTGTGTAAGATTTTGACATTTTTTTTTAAAGGGTATGTGTAAAAGTTTGTACAAAGGCTGTCGGGGAAAAGTCCAGCCATAAATGCCTCTATTTTTCATATTACATGGCTGGGTACTCTCCAGACAGCCCTTGAATAAGGTTAGACTTTTGAACCTTTTATACCTTGGGCATGCTATAATTGAGTAAAAAAGTGAGATAAACAAACAGATAAATAAACGAACATTGGGGGTCGAGGAGATGGGACTTCACTGGTGGCTTTGATCCTATGTGACGCTGGGCAGGTCACTTCCTCTCTGTGTCCTGAGTTTCCTACATGGAACAAGAGGTCAGAGAACATTAATGTTGGCAAAGTGAGGCCTGTGTTCGTGTGCATGAGTGGGCGGGGGGGGGCAGGGGAGGTATGGTGGTGGGGGATTCTCTCTCATCACCTCACATTATGTCCTCCTGTTGCAACTACAGCCCACTGCCAAGGCCATGGGCTGCTCCCTCCTATGACATTCCTTTAAGAGAGTTCAGATTTCATCTGGCCCTTTTTCTGAGCTCCCGTCTTCCTTCTAGAATCCCTTCAGACTCCTCCAGGCTTTATTCGCCAGTTTCCCACAAGGTCTCCACTTTTCCAAGTCCTTCTCCAGCCTATCTTCTCCTCAGGACAATGAAAGTCTAACCCACACCATCTTCTCACCCTGAATGCCTCTGGCTTCCTCCAGGTCCTGGATGGGGTGGGCGGGGCCTAGTCCCTCCCATTGTCAGTCTGCCCCTCCTCTTGCCCTGCAAGGGCGCTGGATATGTGGCCTCTGAGACTCCTGCCCCTCTCTTCTTTCCCAAACCCCCTGGCAGCTGGGGACAATTGCATCTGTGCCATGTGACCCCCACTGAAGCTTCCCAGTGCAGTCCAGGAGCAACCTTGGGCGGTGCCAGCCCAGAGCTGCTCCCACTCCAGGCCTGGCTCTGCCACTGACACAGGCACCACCCTGCGCCTTGGAGCCATCACAGGAAGGGCTTCAAGAAGTTGGAGTCAGCAGGAGATTAATTAATCAAAACTCAAACACATCTGTTGTTAATTAAGTCTATGCCAAGGGTTAACTCTTCCTTTTCTGGGCTTCCCTTCCCTTTGGCAGTAAGAGGGAAATAATGGTGGGGAGTTGGCATCCCCCTTCCCATAGCGGGGAGCATGACAGGGAGAGAAGGGGCCCCAGAGGGCACCCATTTGGGTGCTTTGTAGGAGGGTGCAGGGCAGTGTTCGCTTTTGAGAGTTGTGGTCTATGGACATTACTCATGAGTCCTCAGGAACTCTGAGATGAACAAATATCTTTATTTACAGCAACAAATAGAACAAACCCTCCCTCCATTCCCTCCCTCCCCCCTTCCAGACCTTTCTATACCATTCCCTTCCTCCTCCCGCCCCGCCCCAGGTACAAGCCCAGCCCTGCCAGCTCGGGTCACTGTAGGGGTCAGGCTCCCACAAGAGCCCAGGAAAGGAGACCAGGGAGGGGCTTGACTGAGGGGAGGGTGGGGCGTCTCTTTTCACATTTTGCTGTCCTCTAAGCCTGGGGCGGCAGCGGGAGCGGTGAGAGGTAGAGAAGCGCGCAGCCCCACCCTGCCCCCGAACCGCCGCCTCCCCGGGCTTTCACAGTGTTCCAGGAGCGGTTCCCACCCTAGCCCTCCCCCGTGAGGTCCTCGGGGGCAGTCTGTCCCTGGTAACCAGCAGGAGGTGCCCTCCCCCATGAGGTCCTCGGGGCTGTCTGTCCCTGGTAACCAGCAGGAGGTCGGGCTCTGCAGCGGGCCCAGCTTCTGTGACTGAGGTGGCCTCTGGAGCGTCCCTCTCCCCTTTTCTCACCGGGCTGGGGTTCTGAAGGAACACTGGGTGGGGGACAGAGGACCAGGGGGCGGGGGAGACTGGGCTTTGTGCGCCGACTGCCTCGGGGCCAGCCCGCGTTGGACGGCCGTGTTGGAGCCCCTGCAGGTCAGGAGGAGAAGCAGAGCCCACAGCACTCCATGCAGATCTCCAGGCAGTCGGCTGATTCGCAGCAGGCGTCCAGGATGCCGCAGTCCAGGTCGCAGGGCAGGTCGCAGTCGGCACACTCGCCAGAGCCGCAGCAGCAGCAGCAGAGGCACGAGTCCTCGGAGCTGCAGGAGCCGCACGTGGCGCAGTCCAGGACAATGTTGCACAGCGTCAGGAACTCGCAGAACAGGCAGGACAGGATGCAGTGCACGCAGCAGTCTGTGGGGGGCGGAGAGAGCAGGTGACAGCCAGGGGCAGGTGACCCAGCCCCTGGCAGGACTGAGGATTCACTGAGTGTCCATTGCCTCACAGCAATTAAGCTCATGCAGCCCTCCCCCACTCCATGCAGTAGAAACTGTGAGGAGCCCCACTCCAAGCCCAGAGACTGACTTACACACACTCACCCAGCAAGTTGCACAGCGAGGGTTCAGTCCTGAGTCCCTGCTTTTAACACCCGCCTCTGCCCCCAGTCAATTATTTAACAAGCATGGAGTGATGACATACACGTTCCAGGCACTTAATGCTGGGCATGAATTAAACTCATTTAAACTTGCAACAACCCCACTCTACAGATGGAGAAACTGAGGCAGAAAAGTCACTTCAAAATACTTCTGGAATCCTACCACTCTGCTAATCTCTGCCATAGCAACTGCAACAGCCCCCTCACTGGCCCCCCACTAACAACCTACTCCCCATACAGTGGGCCCCTTGAAAAACTTCCATGGGATTCTGTCCTTTCTGTGCTCAAGACCCTCCAGTGGTTTCCGCCTCACTAAGAGTAAACACGGAAGAGCTCACAGTGGCCCCCACATGTAATCTGGTCCCCTCTCCTACTCTGTCCCTCCGGATCACAGCTGTGGCCACACTGGACTGCTCCCAGCCACCCAATCGGCAATGCTTTTGCCACAGATAAACGCTCTGCTCACTCCCTCCCTAAACGCCATCCTTTTTCATATTGCAACCTGCCCCCCCACCCCAGCACCCCCATCCCTTTGCCCTGGCCTGCTTTGCTTGACACCCATAGGACTTGTCACCTTGCATCGCACTACACAGCTTTGTCCTCCTACTAAAATGTAAGCTCTGAAAGGACAGCCATCTTTGTTCTAGTCCTTAGATGTGTTACAAGTCCTTAGAACGGTGCCCAGCACATTTCAGGTGCTGAGTAAATAAATGGTAAGTGAATTAATGCATGAGTCTCCCCATGGCTATCCAGCGTGGATAGGTGGTGGGCTGGGAACTGAACCCAGGCACGATGGCCCTGGAGTCCATGCTCAGGAGCGCTCACTGTACTGCCAGTATGTGGAGCCGGCACCCCTGCCCGTGGCCAGGCCATGGGGCAGTATGTCCAGTTCCCCTGACCAGGTGGATCCCTGGTACAGACTGGTACTGTGGCGGTCTCACACTGCCATGGAGGACCTGCCTCCTCCAACCCCTTTCTGTGTGAAGGGAGTGGGGTCTTGTACAGCTGGAACCTCTATCTATCTGCAAACTGGGAGTTAGTTCCCTTCCAATGCAAACCTGATGAAGTCGCTAACCTTGTTTAAAACCCTTCAATGGCTCCCTATTGTCCTCCATATAAAGTCTACGTCCACCACAAAGTATACAAGGCATCCCCCAACCCCTGAGTCCCTGTGTGGACTCTCACCTCCTGTCATTCCTCACCTTGACCTTCATAGTTCAGCCACACTAGTCATTTCTCGCCTCTGTGCTAATGCCCCTGGCTAGATCCTATTACTCAACCTTGAAGACTTGCTCAGACTCTTCCAGAGCCTTCCTAGACTCGTCTCCCTAGCTTTCTGGGCTGCAGTGGTTCTCATAATCATCTTTGTGTGGCTTCATCACTGTATTAATCACACCACATGGTGACCAATCACCTGCTGTGTCTCTCACAAGAGCTTCATAAGGCCATAGACTGGGTATCCAGCACATAGCACAGTGCGTGGCTCATAGCAGATGTCCAGAACATTTTACAAATGAATGGATGCCTCTTTTATAAATTAAACTGTTGGGCAGAATCTGCTCTGCAGGATGGGAAGGTTTATGAATATATTATGTGCAAATGTGTGCACTGAATCGTGTTTGCAGAGAACCAGGCCAGAGTTCCCTTAAATTCACTTAAAAATTCTGGGGTGAAAGTCAAGCACCACTGAACTACAGGCAGCTGTCACCCACGCTGACTGCCCAGCATGCCCTGCAGAGGACTTTGTGTTGCAGGTACTGGGTGATAGTATCTGGGTCCTCTGACCCCTCACTGCACCTTGTAGCCCCTGCCCTGCCTCCAATTAAGCATCTGATGGTGCATTGCTTTATACTGCTCTCGCTAAACAGATGGTCCATTCCTTGAGGAAAATTTCTATCTCCAGAAATGGCATGGCTTAAGCTAGATCAGCCCACATGGCTCCATTCCTTGTTACAGTAACTCTGGGAGAGCAGGGGTGGGAAGGGGTTGGCCCTGAGAATGCATATATGCTTCAATTTATCCAAAAACCTTTACAGGGTTCTCTGAATTGAGTCTTGCATCTCTCCCTGGAGGGCTTGTTAAAACCCAGGCACTTGCCCTATGCAGAGGTTCAGACCCAGTGGGCCTGGCATAAGGCTGCGACTCCTCCACTTGCAACCAGAAACATGGCAAAGACACTGTTGCTGGTCTCTGCATCATGCCTTGAGGAATCCAGCTTTGGAGGACCCTTCTAGGGAAGAGGTGGGGTCCTTACCTTCCTGCGCCTGGAGAGGGATCTGGGAGGCAGCTGACTTGGTGCTGCCCTTGCTCTTCTTGCTGCCCTGGCTGGCGAGAGATGGGTGCGCTTGCAACTTCCGGTGGGCCTTGGGGCCACCCAGGGCACCATTCCCCGCCCGCCTTGCGCTGCCCAGCTCTGAGGGGCGGCCAGAGCCATTCGCCAGTAGTGGGGTGCAGCCCAAGGGGTTCCCCTGAGGCTGGCCTGGAGAGACAATGAGAAGGTGCGATGGGGGCAAGGTGGGGGGCCACCTAGACTCCTAGAGCTCTGCTCTACTCCTGCCTGCATTGTTCTTCTTCTTCTTTTTTTTTTTTTTTGCTTTTTGGTATGTGGGTAGCTCCCTGGCTGGGAATCAAACCCAGGCCGCAGTGCTGACAGCGCCAGCGCCGAAGCCCTAAGCCACTACACCACCAGGGAACTCCCTGCTTTGTTCTTATGTACACCGCAAGTCACCTAATCAGACTTGTATTCTGCAGATGGGGAAACTGAGGCCAGAGCAGCACTGATTTGCCCAGAGGCACACCATGAGAGAGTAGCAGAGTGGAGCCTAGCTCCTGACGCCTGGGCCAGCGATCATTCCAGAAAAGACAGAGGTGCAAGGCAAGGGGAGGGGCTCAGAGCCTTGGACCCCACCTTCTTACCCCATAGGAAATCCACTCTCCTGCTCTTGGGGTCCAGAGATTTTGGCAAGACTGGTGGCAGTTGGGAGTGGAGGACTGGGGACAGTTTGGCTACGATGGGGAAGGACAGCAGTGAAGCAGTTAACCTTCACCTTGGCCTCTGCCAAGCCCCCAGCTGTTTTTGCCCTTCGTGTGCTGGGTGAGTTATTAGAAACATCTGTTTGGAGATGAATGCCTGGCTCTGGAATCCGGGGTCTTCTCACAGCAGCCCCTCTATCTCCAGCTCCTCCACGCCTCTGCCCCTTTGGCCTCTGTGGGGTGGTTGGCAGAGGGAGTTTGTTGAGGGGTTCTTGGGGTCTGGGTGAGGAGGGAGAGAAGGGAAGAGGGAGGCCAGCTGGGAGACCCCCAAGCTGAGGGACTAGACTTCAGCTTTGTTAGTGGGGTCCAGGGAAGATGGCCTGGAAGTCTCCCAACACACCTAGTTCTTTCCCTCACCTCATGCACGTTTGCTCACCTGAAAGGCACAGTTCCATTCTCAAGACAAGAAGGCAGGTGTCTGTGCACGTTGGGACAAGGGACTGAGAAGACGACATGGAAAGTTCTGGGACCCCTCAGCTGCTCAGGGCAGGACCTGGGCACCCCTGGGCAGGATCCTTGGGCCCTGAGGACCTCTGTAAATATGGGAATTATGGGGTCTGGATCCTCAATTCCCTCCAGGCCTGGCTTCTGTGTTTGAGCTGTGGTAGGAGAGCGGGGCGGGGCTGGAGGCTGAGGAGAGGGGAGGGAGGCCTCAGACCTTGGCTGAGGGGGCTGGCCTTTCTGGTAATAGTCCTACTCACCCAACTGAGCACTCACTATTCTTAGCCCTTGACATGCTAATTCATTCTCTCACTAGATCCTCTCAGTGTCGTTATAGGACTATATCCTCCTTTTACAGATGCGGAAACTGAGTCCCAGAGAGATACAGTAACTTGTCACACAGCTAGTCAGTGTCAGAGGTGGACCAACCTAGAGGCTAAAAGTTGGGGCTTAGAGTACAGAGAGACAAGGAGGGGGCATGGGTGGGAGACGAGGGACTGGGGAATAAGCTGCTATCACAACAATCATTACGCTTGTAACTAGTAGTTCACACGTTTTGAGTGGTTACTGGGTGCCAGACACAGCGCTTTACAAGTAGTGTAATAACTTCTTTAAGTGTCAGGAGACACGATTAGCTTCATTTCAGAGATGAAAAAACTGAGGCTCAGAGAGGGTAAGAAATCTTGCCAAAGATTCCACAGCCAGGAAGCGGAGGGGGAGGGGATGGAGATTGGGAGAAAGGAGCTGAGGACAAGGTGGGGGGTCAGGAGGAGGATGGAGACGCGACTCTGGGTGGCTCCATGCTGCAGCCTGCATCTGGGTAAACAGGGGTAAGGCTGTGGGAAGTGGCCAGGCCTGAATCATCATGCCCCCACCTCTGGGCCCCACAAGGGTGACTAGGCTGAATCTCTGGCCAGCTTCGGTGCCCCCTGCCCTGCTGCCTAAACATGGGCACAGTGACCACAGGGTGGGCATGTGTGGTCAGCTCAGGGCCTGGGGGGGGTGGGGGTGGGGTGGGGGCAGACACAGAGCCTGCCTGTAGCCATAGCCGTGGAGTGGTTACAGGGGCTGAGTCACAGAGCAAACACTCCTCCGGGCCCACAGACACAGGAGTGTCTGTCTGTCCAACTCCCCGCCAGGCCCCCTCCTCTGTGGCCATGGAGCTGACCTCTTTCTCTCGATTCTGTCCGGGGAAGAGTGGGGGAGTGTGTCTGGAGGAGGCTGAGGGCAGTGCCCTAGCAGGATTTAGTAACCCTGACTTCCAGGGAGTCCAACTTCACCCCAGATGCCCCCACTCCGGGTGCCAGCTAGGTAGGCAGGCATAGCAAAGTGCATGGGCCCAGAGCATCTAAGTCCCTCAGTCTGTGCTCAGGATGAGTGGTCCTCTGTGCCTCAGTTCCCTCATCTGTAAAATGGGCTTGGTGGTAGCTCGCCTGTGGCCTCCCTGCAGGCTGCTTTGGAAAGCATGTGGGATCACTCAGGGGAACAGAAAGCTGGAAAGTTGCCAATACGACTACAGACTTGGGACATCTTATTAGTAATCCCAAACGATTCTGGCTGCCTCTGCCCTTACTTTTGAGGGACCTCCTTGGAGACCTAGAGCCCAGCCTGGGGAGGGAGCACAATGTTGCTCCTTTCTGCCCAGATAAACCAGAGTCTTCTCTCTTTCCTTCTGCCCTTGATGCCCCGAAGGGTGTGCTGTGTCGGGCTCTAGCTGCCTACCGCAGGTCCCCTGCTGTCTCCCCGAGCTGAGGGTGCCTCTTCCCAGCAGCCGCGTGCTCTCTGGTCCTGAACCTTGTTGTCTGGAGCCTGTGCACACCTTTTGAACTAATTTTATACTAATCATTTTGCATGCAGAGATATTCTTCCTGGGCAGAAAGGACAATGACAAAGGTGTCTTACATCTTTCCACTGCCCACACTCCAAGGTCCTGTGCTAGGCTCCCATGGACACCCATGCATTTTTGCCAGCCCATCTGGATGGGATGTCCCTAGTACAACCCTTTGTGTTGCCACCCTGATCCCCTGGCCCCCGAGGACTCACATGTCACAGCTTCTGTGGGGACATCGAGGTCAGTGCTGTCCAGGGCCTGGGGAGCCCCAGGGCCATTGCCTTGGGGCATAGGGGTTGTTGCCTCCTCCAGGGAACCCTCTTGCGCTGCTGCCACAGGGTGGGTGGATTCTGTTCCTACCTCCAGCCCAGGCAGGAGGGATGGGGTCTGGGCTGGGGAAAAAACAGACGACTGAGGTATATTTCCCTGCTGCCCTCTTGGTGTCCTTCTGCTTGCCCAGCCCTGGTCCCCTTCCCACAACCCAGAATGCTGTGAACACTCATTCTTGGTCTCTTTGTACCAGTTACCAAGCCCTGACCTGATTGGGCAACAGTGCCAGACTGCAAGACTCCAAAACAGAAAACTCCAAACTACATATGAGCAAGGGTGTGAGCGTGTGCCCATGTGTGCCTGTGCCCGTGTGTGCCTGTGCCCGGGTGTGCCTGTGCCCATGTGTGCCTGTGCCCGTGTGTGCCTGTGCCCGTGTGTGCCTGCACATGTGTGCCTGTGCCCATGTGTGCCTGTGCCCGTGTGTGCCTGCACATGTGTGTGGTGTCAGGCAAGCGGGGAGAGGAGGCAGAAACACGCTGCAGGAGAGAACAGACAGGTGGTCAGCGATGGAGAGATAGGGACAGGCATCAAGAGTGACAGGGAGAGAGAATCAAAGGGACAGTACAAGGTAGAAGCAAAGCGAGATAGAGCATCAGAAGCCGGGAGATTGGGCACAGAAGGAGAGAGCCCCAGAAACCCAGTGACAGACAGCCTGGGACAGGAGGGAGACTCAACAATAGAGGAACAGTCAGCGATGGAGAGAGGGATAAAGACAGGGTCAGAGGCAGAGGTGAAGAAGAAGGGGGCGCGATGCAGCCGGGTGCGATGCAGCCAGGGCGCGAGGGAGACAGACAGTGAGAAACTGGGTCAGAGAGAGAGGATGATAGCAAGAGAAAAGAGACACAGAAAACCTGGCATGAAGGAGAAGGATGGGCCTGAGGTGGAGGGGCTCCGGGCAGGAAGAGAGACAGGGAGACGGCCTGAGAGGGCTGGGAAGAGGTGGACCGCAGCCACATGTAATTACAGTGACTGGCTCAGCCTTCTGTGCACAGTGGGCGGAAGGAAGGAGCAGAGCCACCTTCAAACCCACAGCTCCTGAGGCGGCAGGACTCGGGCCCCCTGGGCCCAGGGGAAGGAGGTTAGGGGGATGGGAGGTGGAGGAGGGAGGCAGAAAGGGGCCCCAGTTCCCACACCCTCAGTCACTGGGTGTGGGAAGGCCCAAGGTGGAGCAGGGAGGAGGGGGAAGGCAGGGGTCATGGGGTTGGGGGTCAGGCTCAGGGATTACGACGTGCAGGGTGCAGCCTGAACCTCTGATCAGAAACCCAGGCTATGCAGTCAGAATGACAGGGGCCTCGAGAGGGTGCCCCTCACGTGCCACATTGGGAGCAGGAAGTTGTAGAAATAAGAGACTCTGAGGGACACACAGAGGCCAAAAGGGCAAAGGCAGAGGAGAGTGGCATATAGGGAGACCCAGAAAGAGGATGAGAAAGGGCAGTGGGATCCAGAGAGTAAAAGACCCACAAACAAGCAAACACACCACATAGACACCAAGAGACAAACCCTGAGGGACAGAGGGACAGAGAGACAAAGACTAGATGGGGAAAGAGAAATGAATCAACCACGGAGAACAGAGGAGCTTACATGTGGGGTCCTTCTCTGAGCTGTCTCCAAATGATGGGGGAGAAAAGGGGAGGGAGATAATGAGAGAGATCGATTAAGGCTGGGCACGCTCGTCTGGAGGACAGCGACAACCTGAGGGGAGGGGACAATCTGGGGGTTCAGCTGCCTCCCTGGGCCCCGAGCATCCCTCTGTGACTTCTGACTCTCAGAGAGCCCTCCCCAAGCAATCCTTGTTCCAAAGACCCTGGTCTCCCATGGCCAGGGGGACAGAGGCCCCATGTGGGTGGTACATGAGCTGCAGGCCTGAGCAGACGTGCTTATACCTGTCCAGGGAAAACCACAGCTCTGCCTGCAGACAGCAGCTGGGGCCAGGAGGCAGGAGGGGCTGGAGCTCCTGTGACTGCTGGAGTACACCAGAGTTATACGTAGGAAACCCCTCATGGTGCCCACTGCTGCTCCAGGAAGGCAGGGGTGGGTTCCCTCCAGCCCCATCCACTTTTGGGGTCTGTTGAGCCCCCAAAGGAGGTGGCCTGTCACCACTTGGGTTAGGGAGAGAAGTCACAGAACTGTACAAGGGGGAGCAGGTGAGTGGAGACGATACCCAGGGAGGAGAGCAGCATCCTGGGAGATGACGCCTCTCCTAGTCCTGAGCCCAGTCTGCAGCAGCTCAGATGAAACTCTGAGGGCTAAGACCCCACCCAGGCTGTGCATGAAAGGAGAGGCTCAGGGCTTGGGTCCTAATTCCCCAGAAAGGAGGGGCCCTGCCCAGCTCCAGCCTCTGGCCCAAAAGCATCTTGCCATGGACCTGAACCGGGAGCCCCGATGCTTCCATGGGGTGTAATGAAAAACTCCAGGGCAAGGAAGGAGCTGTGCGATGCAAGCCTTTGTTTTCACCAGTTACCAGGACTTGGGTTGCCTTGTGTGTAAAGGGGTTTCTAACACTCATCTCTCAGGGCTTCAGAGAGTAAATGAAATGCTCAGCGGTGTCCTGGTGTTCAGGAGCCATTCATGAACTCTTCTATCTACCCACCCGCTTGCCCGCCTGCCCTCCCTCCTTTCCTATGCTGTTTGGTTTAACATTTACCCAGCAGCTACAATGCACCTTTGATGTATCAAGAACTGGTAAACCAAATGAGAAAGACAGGTCACCGCCTCAGGAGTTCTCTATCAGGGTGGGAAGGGGGCAGTCACACACACTGAGGGGCAGGAGTGACCGAAGGGACACCTTGGAGAACTGTGGAAGTGGCACTTGTCGTGTGTGTGTGTGTGTGTGTGTGTGTGTGTGTGTGTGTGTGTAGGGAGGTGGCTAGGAGGCTTCCTGGAGAAGGCAATGCTTACAACGGGTCTAATAATCATTCAGCAAAGAAGGGGAAAGGCCATTACAAGAAGAGCAGCAGGAAACAAGACCCCAGGACAAACAGCTGCAGCGTGAACCAGGGCAATGGCAGCCCCACAAGGGCAACGGCAGCCCCGCATAGGCAATGGTGCTGTGGAGGCTGGGACACCTAGAATGACAGCTGGAGTATGGTGGGCCTTGCGGTCCCTTCCCAGACTTTCTCCTGAGATCACAGGGTGCACAGGATCACAGGGTGACCCTGTCAGTCCTGCAGTAGGAGCCAGAATGTAGCTTTCTGGGCCCCCAAGGTTTGAAAGGGAGGAAGGCAAGAAAGAGGCTTAGGGAGACGGGTCCCCACCTCTGCCCTCCTGTACCAGTGTCACAGTGTCTGGGCAGTCTCTCCTAACAGTCACCTACAGGGCTGATGAACTCGAATCTGGTGGGAACACAGATTATGTAGAGTATAGACCAAGTCCCGAGGAGGCCCCTCCGTAAGGAGACCTGCCATTCTAGGGTGAGCATCAGACCTCGGAAGGAAACCAGGAGAGAATCCAGACCAGTCATCTTGACCTGGAAATACAAGAAGGACAACTCTCCTGGGATCAGGAAGGGCAGCAGAGGGGACCCAGCAGCCTCCCGAAGGAGCAATACCGAGGGCAGGAGAGGAAACCGAGTTGAGCGCCCAGAGGCCTAAAAGCGGAAGGAGAAGGAGTAAGTGGCAGGAAGGCCTGACCTGCGGATGAGACGCTGCCCAGAAGGCCCCGGTGCCAAGCTCCTACCAGGAGGAACGCAGGGAGCAAAAAAGCCAGACAAGAGGCAGAGCCCAAGTGCTCAACCATCATGAGACCAAAAGAGCAGTTTTCTTTCTTGTGACCATGAGACCCTGCTGTCCAGCTACTGAGGGAAGAACATCTCTGAGGAAAAAGGGCCCAGAGGATGTCCAAGAGGGTACAACTGTGGAGTGGGCTGGAGAGAAGGGTGGCCAGCAAAGGCCAAGGGCTGCTGTGTGAACGTGCAATGTGTGTTCTGCATAAAGGCGCCTGTGCAAGGGGAGAAAGGGTGGGGCTGGAGACCCTGGTTTGGCCCATCCTCCTAGAAGTGCCATCTGCTCGGCCAGCTACGTATCTGCTCCATCTGACCAGAGAGCCACCTTTTTCTAAAGTGCACAGGGGCCACACATGCTGGTGGCGTCTCTGAGCAGAAGCCCCAGCCCTGCACCTCTCTCAAGGGTACCTTCCCATCTACAAGGGGCAAATACAGAAAGGCAATGGCCCCTCTGCCTCAATGTTCTTTCACCCCTAACACAGGATAAAGTTCTGAGTTCGATGCCCTGAGTTCTGGAAAGACAGCCCCAGAAGGGAGTGGAAAATCGTGTTTAAATCCATGAGCCGGAGAGGGAAGCCTGAAGGACTCACACCCTCAGCAGGGACCCTACGGGCTCCCTCTGCCTGCTGTCCACCAAGTTGAGGTTATGCCTGGAGCGAGAAGGAACGTGGGGACCTCTTCCAGATGGGATGGGGTTCCCCCCAAGCCTAGAAAGTGCCCACAGTGCCCTCATTCTGGAGCTCTGATGCCTGGTCCCTTCTCCACTGACTTTGTGGACAGTGGATCTAGCCTTGTCCCTTGGAGCTCTGACCATCTCTGGAGCAAGAGGGCCAGGATCTGACCTGCTCAGAGAGTGGTGACTAGAACCCCACTCTCCAGTCTTCCTTAGCCTGCTATTCAAGGCCTCAGCCAACACCCTCTACCTAATCAACCAACAAGGATCCTGTGCTCCAGGCAGATTGAACTCTCCATGGCCCCAGGCCACCACTGGGCCTTCTGACCAATCCAATCACGCTTATATTGTTCTTCTTCATCAGAAGGTCCCACCTCTCTCTACTCCCACTCCCCAAATCCAACCCACCCTTCAGGACCCAGCTCCAGTTTCACTCTTTGTCTCCACAGCCTTCCCTGACTCCTGAGCCAACGACAGTCCCTTTTCCGAGTGGCCCACTTCCTGAGAACTTAGCACTCAGCAGCCCTGTTAATTATAACTTGGTAGTGAAGTCCCGGCTCCCCAGCCAGACTGCAGCCTCCCAGCTCACTCCCTTGGGGCCCTGTCAGTGTTGGTCTCTGCACCACAGGGGGTACTCAGCAAATGTCTGTTGGCAAGGACTGAGCTCTGGAGTTTGGAATGCCCCGGGTCAGGGAAGGAGAGAGACCGAGAAGGCGAGGATGAGGGGTGGCACCTGGCTCTGAACCCCAAGGCAGTGAGAATGTGGACTCGCGTGATACATACTTGTGACACACTGGTCACAGTCCCAGGCTGCCACCAGGCCAAGGACTGGAGAGGGCCTGAGCTGGCCAGTTAGGCTGGGTCGGGTTGGTTTTATTTTAGATCTGAAGGCTCCAATTCCCCAGGAAATTCAATTTAGAACCAAGAGCAGGAATGTGACGCCCCAGTGCTGGGCAGAAATCTGCTGTGGGTTAGGGAGCGAGGCTTCGGGTCTCAGGGGGTGGCTGGGAAGAGGCCACTGGGGGTGCCAAGGGTGTGGGGGCTTGGCCACCTGCCCCAACCAAAGCTGCCCTTCACCTCATCTACATCTTAGGTGGCTGAGGGAGGGGCTGACTTGGTCCCTGGCTGTCCTGCCAGCAGGGCCCCCGGGGTCAGTGCTGTGGCCTTGCCATTCAGTCTGGGCTCAGCAGGGAGCGTGGGGGATTCTGGTCTCAGGCGTCTGTGGGGTTTTGGCTGGGTCTCCTGCGGTTTGGGCTTCCTGGGCAGCAGCCTCATTCTCCCAAGGCGGCAGAGCCAGGCCTGCTCGTGTTATGAAAGCCACATTGTCTAGCCCAGCCCAGGCTGGGGAGGGGGCTCGCGGGGGCTCTGGGGGGCCTCAAGTTACAGCTCAGGGCTTAACCCTCCCAGGGGTCCACCTGGCTCTTGTCCCCAGCCCCAGGCCATTTCACTCCCTCTTTTCCCTGTATGGGCTGAGAATGGGTCACACTGAGGAGAGGATCTTGGAAAGAGGCAGTGGAGCAGAGCGCAGGGAAACAGGGAAATGGAAGGGTGGGAGAGACGCAGGAGTCTGAGAAAGAGAGGAGTGAGGGGGGAAGAGAGGCCCAGGAGAGAGAAAGTTCCCAGACATAGAGAAAGAGCCTCTCCAGCCCCCTGCTTCTAACTCTCTCCAGGCGAAGAAGCCCAGTTCTTGGAAGAGCTTATTCTCCAGAAGGCCCTGCTCCAGGGGTCCATGGAGAGAAGAGAATCTGAGGGTCAGCCCAGATACGCAGCAGAGACATTAGTGTCATCCATGTGCTGGCCCCCGGCCAGACATTTCCCACTTCTCCTCACTCTACTCTAGGTGACCCCCTCACCTGCAAGGCCCCAGGCATCCAGAGTGCCTGCGACCTCACCAGGTAGACCTGGGGAGCTGAGACAGGCCTCCCCAAATAGGCAGACAAGTCCCTAAGGGCGGATGTGGAGACCAAAGCCAAAGAGGGGAAGGAACTTGTCCAAGGCCACGCAGGGAGTTGGTGTCAGAGGTCCAGGACCAGACCTTCATTACTCAGAGAGAAAAGAGGGGAGAAAGAGAGTGGGGGTGGGTGAACAGAAGGCAAAAGAATTAGACTCACCTAGAGCTGGGATTAAAGTCCTGAAACCTGGGCCTGTGCTCATGCATCCCATCCCCCTGCCCCAGAAAAAAATCCCCGAAGTTCCAACTTCTCCCAGACTCTGCGTTGCACTGTGAGCCTCTGCTCACATCTGCACAGTGAGAACTGAGAGCCGTAGACCACAGGACTCCCACCCTCAGGGAGTCACAAACCCTCAGGAATCCCGGGAGAGGCTACAAACCCTGAAAATTGGAGGAAGGGGCGAGTGAGAAGTGTGAGTGAGTGTGTGTGTGTGTGTGTGTGTGTGTGTTAGCAGGCCAGGCCCCGGTGGGGAGGAAGACCAGCGAGAGATGGCAACGGGGGAAGGAGCCGGGTCCTGTGGCCGCTTTTTGTGGACAAAAATTTTCGGGAAGCACTGGGCCTGGTTGGGTTGGGGGAAGGGAAGGAGGGAAAGACTCAAGACACCCCCACCCTCGCTTGAGGCCCCCATAAATATTTACACACTGAGAAGAAACGGTTGGGACACAAATCCCTGCCGGACGGACAGACACTGTGGTGTGTGTGTGTGTGTGTGTGTGTGTGTGTGTCTGGTGTTGGGAGTGGGGGGAGTTGGAGCCAACTTGGCGCAGCTGCCGCCTGCGTTCCGGCCCTGCCCCCATCATCCCAGCCCTACGCTCTCCTGGGACCGGGTCCGCGATAGCCAGACCCCTCACCCACACCTCCACTTAAGCTTGCCGAAACCATCCCCTCTCGTCTCGGGGAGGAGGGGGGAGAGTTAACACACCCCATCCCCGAGAAGCCTGGGCCGCTCGTGTGCAGCCTCTCTCTCCACCCTAGGTCTTACCTGGACCCGAGGCTGCGCTGGGGGCTTCATGGGGTGCATCGCAGTGAGGGGGGCGCTGGCCACTCACCTGGGACATCGGCCCGGGACCTGCAGAAAACAAGTCTCAGTGGGCTGGGCCGACCTCCCCCCACCACCCCGTGCGTACGGAGAAGTGGGAACTGGCTGGGGTGGGGGGGGGGTGATCCAGCCGCAGGCGCGCGCCTCCCCCCGATTCCAGCGCGGCCACCGACAAACTTACTAGCGCAAGCCGTGCGCTCCTTTCTCGCCCCACCGGGATCACCGCGCGAGGCCTGCCATGCGTGACGGTCCAGGGCGCCCCCGCCAAGGGGCCACGCGGCTCCTCGGTGCCCGCCCCGCACGTCCTCCCCTCTCACTCGCGCCGTTCTCCCATTTCGGCGCCAGCTCGAGCCGCGCGCCCCCTTCCTTCTTCCTTGTCTCCCTCCGGCCCCCTCGCTCCTCCCCTGCTCGCCGCTCCCTTCCCCTCTTCCCTGGCCCACCCTCTCCCCGCCCCCTCCTCGCCTTCCCCGTCGCACCCCCACCACGTCCCTTCCCCCGCGCTGCGCTCTGCGCTGCCTGGGCCGGACACGTCTGTCCGCGGGGCGCCGCGGCCCGAACCCCCACAGGAAGCTGGCTCTGCGTGTTTCCTCCGCGTTCGCAGAGCTGGGCCCCAGTCTCCCCAAATCTCCGCCCCCCAGGCCCAGCGCCCCGAGGGGCTGCAGAGGGGGCTGCGCGTTCTCCTTCGCCTGTCCTAAACTCTGCAAAAGTTTTTCGGAAAATCAGGACGAGAGGGAGAAACCGCTGTGAGCACAGCTCCCCCCTGGCCAATTGTCAATAATTGTGCCCCCCCCCCCGCCCCCCGAATCTCGTCGTCCCAAAGACGGGCGTGAACGAGTTCCTCAGGCGTTCTTCGCTTACCCCCTCTTCCCGGTGCGGGTCCTCAGCCGCGCACGGGGCTCCCAAACGTCGTGCCCACCCCGCCCGAGGGTGTCCCCCCCCTGGGAAGTCCGGGTGGTGATGCGCCCTCCCGAGTCCGCGGGCAGCCCTGAGCATCCCTAATCCCCCAACCCCTGCCAGCTGTGCGTGGGAATTTGTATCAGAAAACCCACTTCGGAGGCGAAGAGAGATTCTCCGAGTTCAACCATCTTTTGGCTCCAGACTGGGGTCTGAGGCCTTCCCACTTGCGGGTGCGCAGGGAAAGGAGAGCGAAGGGACCCTTCCAGACGGGGGCAGCTGGGTGGCACAGCTGGAACTGTGAGCTCTGTCTCTTCTCAGGGCCAAGTGAGTAGGAAGAAGCCAGGCAGCCCGAGGGGTTCAAGGACCCTCAGCATGACCCCGGGACCGGGTTCCCGAGGAGGGGGGAGGGCATGGAGCCTGCGGCCCACCGGGTGGGGCTGCACGGGCCCGCGGGAGGACCGTCCAGTGGGGCCGCCCGCTGGGGTGACGGCGTCTCGGCCACACTGGACCCGGCCGCCTCGGAGCCGCGTCTGGGCTCCCCACCATCGGGGCCAGTGAGCAATTAGGGAGGCGGCGGCGGCGCCAGGCCAGCTCTCCCAGTCCCGCGGAAGCGGGGGCCGGGGACGTGGGCGTCCGAGTGCAGGACTCTCCCAGCCCCCGCAGGCGCTACTCACGGCGCGTGAAGGTCCTCGCGGCGCCGTCGTGGCCAGGACCGCCGTGGCTTCCACGGCGTCCGCCGCGCTCTCGCCACCCGCGCCCGCGTCCCCGGAGATGAGCCCAGGTGGCTGAGGCCGGAAAAGGGGGCCCCGGGTCAGAAGGAGCAGGGGTCCCGCTCCTGGGGCTGGGCTGCCTGCTGCAGGGGCCTGGCGCCCCCGGAGCCGCCCGGATCAGGCTGCTGTGTGGGAGCTCTGGAGAGCGGGGTGGACTCCCCCTTCCTGGCAAGGGTTGAGTCACCGGGACGCGCCCGTGCCGGGGCCTGGCGACTGCTGCATTCTTACCGGCTTACCTGGGCTCTTGGGGGAAGGGTGGTGGGGAGCCTCACACGCCGTCAAGGGTGGGGTGAGAGGTGAGGAGGGTGGACATTGCCTCCTAGCAGCCGCCACCATCTCCCTCTATCCTCTCCCGCATATAGGGCCCCCTCCCCAACCACAGACCTTAGCACACCTCCACCCCTTTTCAACCTGTATTCAGAGCCCCCAAACGCGGAATCAGCCTAGTTCCCCAGCCTTACTGTCCAAAGTCGCCTGCTTGAGCTCAAAAGTCCTCTGAATCTGGCCCAGCAATAACTAATGTGTCTAGTTTGTTGGAAATGTAAAATATGCTCTAAATCAGGGATGTCCAACCTTTTGGCTTCCCTGAGCCACATTGGAAGAAGAATTTTCTTGGGCCACACATAAGATACACGAACACTAACATAGCTGGTGAGCTAAAAAAAGGTCCGTATATAATTTTTGTAACATTTTAAGGAAGTTTATGAACTTGTGTTGGGCTGTATTCAAAAGCGTTCTGGGCCACATGCAGCCCGCCGACCACAGGTTGGACAAGCTTGTTTTAAATTTTATCCCACATACTGGCTATGCAGTTGTGCTCAGTTTGTGAAAATTCAATAAGCCGAACATTTAAGCTACATGAATTTTTGTGTGTGTGATGATTACACTCGAATAAAAGTTTTTAAAACATCGACACTCATTAAAATCAACTCTCCACAACAGGCATGGATGGGTCTCCAGTTCACATCGCAGCTCCATCATCCACAGGTTTCCTTGAGGAAGGTCCCTTCACCTCTCTGAGCCTTAGGAGGGGTGAACACTAGTGTTCTTAATGTGGAGCCCAATCATTTCATTGTTATCCAGAACCAGGACTAGGGTGAGGTAAGTGGGGCACTCGCCTAGGGTGCAAGATTTAGGCAAGTGCCAAGATAAATACTATCGTAATCCAATATTTTCAAAAACCAAAGTTTTAGTGGAATCAGGGCTGGGATTGGGGTGAAGGGAGTGAGATAGGATTGTGCAAGTTCAGGGTTAGACTCTGTCCTTATTTAAAATGTGGGCATTTTGTTCCTCATGGATTTTTTTTTTTTTTGGTATTAATTTTGAATTTTAGATATGTGTGTGATCAAAGAATGTGGTGAAATAACGGAATTTATTACAGTAAAAGACACATTGCCATTAACCCCCCTCAAAATACCCCTTTTTTCACACACATTTATCCCATCTTTCTTGCCACTTTCTGAAGCAGCTCTGGAAGTCCTCTTCCGTGAGTGTCTTTAGTTGTGCTGTCGTGGCTGCCTCGATGTCCTGAATCGATTCACAACGTTTACTTTTCCTGGTCATCTTGACTTTGGGGAAGAGCCAGAGTCTCATGGTGCCTGATCCAGTGAATAAGGACAATGAGGACACACCGTCATGTTTTTGACAGAAACTGCCATACCAGAAGTGATGTGTGACTTGAATTAATTCAGGTGTGATAAAAATATATAGTGAATATTTACATTTAAAAAAATGTATTACAGTAAAAGACACATTGTATGAAGCAAGGGGGAGTATTTTGAGGGGGATTAATGGCAATGTGTCTTTAATACATTTTTTTAAATGTAAACATTCACTATCTTTTGATCACACCTCGTATATTGCAGGAAAATATTGTTTATCTTAATGACTGAATGTTTTGATGCACCGTTAAGTTTTGCACACGAGCCCAGTGCCTCAATCTAGACCTCATCCCAGCCCTGGCCTATTACTGTCTTTTCCTGAAGGACCTGGCTCAGACCCCAGGGTAAATGAGCAGAGGTTGAAGTTGCCCCCCACCACACACACATATACACAACCCAGGCGTGACCTAGATTTCCTGGGGTCTACTGATCAGTTCAGAGTAAAATGCAAAGTCTTTACAATGGCCTTCAAGCTCCATGAAGTGGGCTCTACCAGCCTTGGCTCTCATCTCTCACTCATTCGGTTCTAACCCTGATGCTTCCTCAGCTGTTTTATTTCCTCTCCCCGCCCCTCAATTTGCCTCACGTGCTTGCTTGCCTCCGGGCCTTTGCACTTGCTCTTCTCACTGCCCACAATGTGCTTCCCCAGATAGTCACATGCCCCTCCTTCTCATTTCCTATTTCCTCTGTTGATGTCCCTTTCTCTGAGAGGCCATCCCAGGCCTCTCCCTCTCTGTCTCTTCACACCACTTGGTTATTCTTCATAAACCCTTTCACCACTTTTCCTATTATGTATTTGCTTGTTTATGAAACAGTAAGACTTTGTCTTGCCTGCTACTGTATTCCCTAGAATTGTATCTGCTGCAGAGAGCTCAATAAATATTTCCAGTTTCGTACATGGGGAAACAAGAGGCCGGAGAGGGGAAGGGGCTAATGCAAGTCACACAGTTGAGTTAGTAGCAACATCCTACTAAATCTCAGGTTTCCACACTACCACCCCAGTGCTCTTTGCAGTGCTAACCCTCCACCTCCGGATCCCTCCAGGCAACCAAGGCTGGCGGGGACTCTGCACAGCTCTCCCGTGCAGTCCTTTCCACACAATGCACTCACCAGGCCTGCTCCAGCTCTGGCGTCCACCCCGCCCTGGCGTCCAGCAGGCACGCACAGCTCTTTTTCGTTGGCTTCCTGTCTCTGGCACAGGGCCAGTCAGCGGCTGGGCTGGGTTCCACAGCTGGACCACAGCTGTGGTCTCCGCCTTGCCCTGGAGGATGGCCGACAGCACACTGTGGTGCAAACTCCCTGCAGAGGGCAGTGTAGAAGGGAGTGTTTGTGTGTAGTGGGGGGAGGCTGCTGGGCAGGGACTGAGAACCCCCAGCTCCCCTCACCAACTCCTTCCCCAATGGGCACTGAGGGGGGCATGGGGCTCTAATTCCCTCCCTCTTCCTGAAGGAAATGGCATGTGATGGGGAGAGGGAAGCTCTGAGCCCCAGACCTCATTCTATCCCTCTTTTACTCCTGGTGATGAGAAATAACAGTGTGTGTTGCATTCAGTAAACATGACTTGGGTATGCTCTATTTGCCAGCCCTTTGCTAGATATTTCTAGATTTGTTGCTTTCTTTAATGCCCACACAGTCCAGATAGATAGTTATCCTCATTTTACAGATGAAGAAACTGAGGCACAGTGAGGTGGAGCGACTTGCCCATGGCCACGCAACTAGTAGTGGGTGGTCCTGGGACTATTACCACACTTTCTGAGGCTAAGCGCAGTGCTCATTCCAATACCCCTTATGGCCTTTAGCCTTGCAGGAAACTGTGATATTCTTGGCTACCCAAGGTGGAGACATGGCCTGTGCACCCCTCTTCTTCTCACTGGTAATTAGAGAACTAGGAACTTGGAGGAGGATAGTAGGAAGAGTGGGGCTTCCATGGTATCTTGGAGGCCCAATTTGCAACCTGGCTCTGTCACTTCTGCTTAACTATATGATTTGGGGCAAATTATTTGAACATTATGAGCTTCCAGTTCTCCTGTGTAAAGAGTTCCTACCTCTTAAGTGAGGGGAAAACTGGGCGACCACCTGGTACGACCTCATCGTCTCTCAGTAAGCATTAACTTGTGCCCAACACTTGCCTCCCCCATGCTCACCCAGCAGCAAGTGAGCATCAGAGGGCACATCTATTGTTGTGAACTTTTTGTACAAACCCTTAGACACTGCTTAGCATGCGGTGGGCACAGTTCATAGCACTGTTTGTGAATTATCCAGTTTCAATCTCACAATATTAAATATTAGTTAATATTAAACCTCTATTTCATAGAAACTGAAGCACAGAGAGGTTAAGAAACTTGCTTAGGCCCCCAGAGCCCTGCACAGGCTTCTCTTTAGCACCATCTTCCCTGTCCAGAGGGAGGTGGCTCAGGTCCTCCCTGGTCCTCCACTCCCAGGTGGGATCTCTTTCCTCTCGTCCCTGTGGGAAGTTAATGAAATCGGAGCTTCTAACCACGCACACGTGTCGCCATACGGGGGCTTCCAACGTTTTTTTTTTTAGTAATTCAACTTTATAACGATTATGAATAAACCAATTAACATTTTCTGGACAGTGCTAGCATTTGGATTTTTCAAAAATAGGCTTTATTTTTTAGAGCAGTTTTAGGTTCACAGCGAAATTGAGTGGAAAGTACAGAGACTTCCCATATACCCCTTGCACAAATGCACAGCCTCCCCCATTATTGACGTCCCCCACCAGGGTGCCACATGTGTTACAGTCGATGAATTTGCATTGTCACATCACTGTCACCCAAAGTCCATAATTTACATTAGGGTTCACTCTTGGTGATATATATTCTGTGGGTTTTAACAAATGTCTAATAACAAGTATCCACCATTATAGTGTCCTACAGAACTGTTTCACTGACCTAAAAGTCCTCCGTGCTCCCCCTTTCATGCCTCCCTACTCAGCCCTGGCAACCACCCATCTGTTCACTGTCTCCATAGTTTTGCCTTTTCCGGAATGTCATACGGTTGGCATTATATACTATGTAGACTTTTCAGTTTGGCCTCTTTCACTTAGTAATATCTATTTAATGTTCATCCATGTCTTTTCATGGCTTGATGGCTCATTTCCTTTTAGTGTTCAATAATATTCCATTGTCTGGATGTACAACAGTTTATCCATTTTCCTACTAAAGATATCTTGGTTGTTTCCAAGTTTGGGCAATTATGAAGAAAGCTGCATAAACATACATATGCAGGTTTTTGTGTGGACCTAAGTTTTCAGCTCATTTGAGTAAATACCAAGAAGTGTGATTGCTGGATTGTAGACTGAGAGTATGTTCAATTTTGTATGAAGTCATTAAACTGTCTTCCAAAGGAGCGTACCATTTGCATTCCCACCAGCAATGAGTGAGAGTTCCTGTTGCTCCACTTCCTCACAAGCATTTGATGTTGTCAATGTTCGATATTTTGGCCTTTTAATAAGTGTGTAGTAGTATCTCATTTTTGCATTTCCTTAATGGCATATGTTGAGCATCTTTTCATATGCTTGTTTGCAATCTGTACATCTTGTTCAGTGAGGTGTCTGTTCGGGTCTTTTGTCCCTTTTCTAATTGGGTTGTTCATTTTCTTATTAGGTTTTAAGAGTTCTTTGTATAATTTGGGTAACAGTCCTTCTTCACATGTGTCTTTTGCAAATATTTTCTCCAGTTTGTGGCTTGTCTTCTCATTCTCTTGCAAGTGTCTTTTGCGGAGCAGAAGGTTTTAGTTTTAATACAGTCCAGCTTATTAGTTACTTCTTTCATGGACCCTTTGGTGTTCTATCTAAAACATCATTGCCAAACCCAAGGTCATACAGTTTTCTCCTATGTTATCTTCTAGGAGTTTGATGGTTTTGGGTTTTTATTTAGGTCTATGGCTCACTTTGAGTTAATTTTTATGACACATGTAAGGTCTGTGTCTAGATTCACTGTTTTGCACATGGATGTCTGATTGTTCCAGCAGCCACCACACCACATTATAAAGACATTCATGAAAGAGGACTTCCAGAACTGCTACAGAAAGTGGCAAGAATGATGGGATAAGTGTATCTTTTACTGTAATAATAAAAATTATAATTTTTTTTTGGTTGATTCCCTGATTGGGAATCAAACCCAGGCCGCGGTGGTGGGAGTGCCATAGTCTAGCCATTATACCACCAAGGAACAACCCCTGTAATAATTTTTTTAACTCAAACATTCACCGTATTTTTAAAAATCACATCTGGTAATAATAATTTATTGTCTCACAGTTCTAGAGATTACGAGTACAAAATCAAGGTGTCAGTAGGTGCCCTGCCTTCTTTGACAGCTGTAGGGGAGAATCCTTCCTTGCCTCTCTTAGCTTCTGGCAATCTTTGGAGTTCCTTGGCTTGTAGAGCCATCATCACTCAGTCCCATGGCTGTCTTCTTCCTGTGTCTTCACATCATCTTCCCTCTGTGTGTGTCTGCCCCTGTGTCCAAGTTTCCCTTTTTTATGAGGACACCAGTCATCTTGGATAAGGCCAATTCTAAATTCACCTTAACCTGGTTAAATGCACAGATTCTAGTTCCAAATAACATCACAGTCTGAGGTACTAAGGGTTAGGACTTTAGCATATCTTTCTCAGGGGATGCAATTCAACCCATTACACTCCTCATTCCTCCCTCTCCTCAGCCCCTGATAATCTCTAATCTGCTGTGTCTATGAATTTGTTTACTCTAGATATGTTATATATTATAAGTACATAAATGGGGTATTTGCCTCTTTGTGTCTGGCTCAGCATAATATTTTCAAGGTACATCCATGTTATAGCATGTGTCAAAACTCCATTCCTGTTTATGGTTGAATACTATTCCATTGTATGGATATACTACTATTTTAAAATCCATTTACATGTTGATGGACACTTGGGTTTTTTCTAACTTTTAGCAATTGTGAACAATGCCACAGTGAACATGCGTGTGCCTATATCTGTTTGAGTTCTGCTTCCTCCAAACTATTTTGAAAGGAAGCTTATATAAATTGTTAACAATTGAACATCAATCCCAATATATGCCTATTTACTTATAAATTATGTACCTTTGCCATTTTGTTAATATATAATGTACATAATAAATATACATCAAAGTAAAAAAAGGTGATACAAAAAGTAAATATGAACAAATCCTATATAAATAGAAGTATTTATAAGATATAAATAGGTGTTTCTTTTTTAACCCCAGTTTGGAGACGATGGTGTACTGCTCTTCCTGAAGGAATATAAGTGACTGACAGATAATCTTGTTTTAACCTACTGGTTCTAGCCTTTCCTGAATCCCATATTTCTTTGACAATCTGATGGAGGATATAGTCACTTTCTCCCAAAACTCCCCGTCAAGTAAACATAGCTTTTCCCATAAACATTTGGGAGACTCACAGAAGGCCTCATTTAAAATTATTCGCTTTAATCTGAAATTCCAGGGGTGGAATTTAGGGATCTGCATGGAGTGGCATTTGGAGGTAGGGAGAGAGAGAATTTTATGCTCCTCTGTGGCCCTGTTCTCAGTGTGTGTGTGTGTGTGTGTGTGTGTGTGTGTGTGTGTATAAGTTTGTGCTGGCAGACTAGCTTACTTTGTTTTCTGAGTCTATAGGTTTTTGAGGGCAGTCTGACATTGTTGAAGAGAACAAACAAAACAAAATAGATGGAAAATACAGAGAGTGTGATTGAGTCGGGTAATCAGAATAAAACAGAATCAGGTGTGTGTGTGTATGTGTGTGTGTGTGTCCTCTGGTCTATGAAGATGACTATGGATTTCCACTGGGGTAACAGGTGGTCTGGAATAAAGCAGTCAAGCCGATGGGTGGGATGATGTCAGATTCCCACTAAGGGGAAAAAAAATCACTGAGAGTTTGGGTTTGAGGTCATTCTGCTTTGGGCCTAGAAGCAGCAAAACATTTTTCACATTTATCACTTGATTTATTGCCATCTGAATCAATTAGTATCCAATCAGGAAAACAGAAATCTTTCTAGGTGCTTCCAATAGAAGGGGTTGAACCCCGGGCTTTGGTTCCGGAGGGGAGGCCAGGAAGCTGCTGCCTTCCCGGGGCTGGGACCCACAAGCCCACACTTGGTGTTGAGCAGCTGGGACAGTGGCCACTGAGCAGCAACCCAGGAACCTTGTACCCGTGATGCTGCAAAAGCACCCACACCCGGGGCCTGTCATTGCACCTGCCACTTCAGAAGTCACCGGCAGAAGCAGATAAAGATGCTTCTCCCTCCTTCTTATAAATTATATATGGTGCCTTCCCCTCTCTCACTGGTTCCTCCCATTGGCAGAACCGAACTGGAGTTTGGGGAATGTAGTTTTCAGGCTCCCGGCACCTGCAAAACATACAAGGGAGGAAATGAAGCTGAGGGCCAACAGGCAGAAGACAAGCCTGCCACAGCAGCTACTGCAAATTCCCACCAGAAATAGAGTCACTGTTTACTGGTGTATTTGCTGTCTCCCCTCATCTCAGGACAGGGTGCTATTTGTCCACCACAGCTTCTCCAGCACCTGGACCCAGGGCCTGAGTCAGTGCTCCATAAAAATGTCCTGCCTGACTACTTTGTGCTCTTGCAAATAGAGACAGTGAGTGTTCTCCACTTTTAGCACACAAAGAAACCAAGGTCCAGAAAGTCAGGACTTGCCCAAAGGGACCCAGCTGCCACGACAGGCCCGTCTGGCAAGCTCCAGGAAGGCTGTGGGCAAGGACAGGGCTGAGTCGGCAGCTGCCCGCTCCCCGCCACGCCTCCCAGTCTGGCTGCCCCGAGCAAGCCAGGAGCCGTGATGTGGATGTCTCTTTCATGTCTCTGTGTGCTCACGGAGCTGAGGCCAAGAAGGGCTAACTCAGCTGTGACCTCCTCAGGGCTGGTAGCTTCTTTCTACCCAAGGACATAGGGCATCCTGGTGGCTCTGCCAAGAAAGCCAGGATGGAGATCAGGTAGTCCAGGCGACTGAGGCAGGGCTGGAAGAGACAGGAGCAGGGGCCTGTGCTGGCTCCTTCCTCCTTGGTTCCCAAGGCTAGATCTGTCCACCACAGTCACAATTATGGTGACTGTAATTTCCAAGCCAAAAATTGGTACACATGGTTAGACATACATGACACATATGTCCTTAGAGGAAAATGGGACAGTGTTAGAAATAGAGTCTATCCAATGTAGGCTGACCAGATGTCCTGTTTTAAATGGGACAGAAAACAATGGTACTGTCCCATTTCAAATGGGACATAGGGTCAGCCTAGTCTCACTGGGCTAGATTTAAGGAGTCAGTAGGCTGACCCTACGTCCCGTTTGAAATGGGTCAGCACTGTGGTTTTCTGTCTCATTTAAAACAGTATGTCTGGTCAGCTTAATCCAAGGGTTTCTCAATCTTGGCATTATTGGCATTTGGGGGCCAGATAATCCTTCGTTTGGGGGGGCTTTTCCCTGGACTTTGTAGGATATTTAGTAGCATCTCTGGTCCTTACCCACTAGATGCCAGTAGCACTCCCCCAGTTAAGACAACTAAAACTGTCTCTAGACATTGCTAAATGTCCCGTGGGTGGGTAGGTGGGCTGCAGAGCTGGGGGTGGGCAGAAGTACTCGTGGTTGAAAAGCACTGGCCCATCCTCCAAAACTCAGGGTGTATCTTTGCAGTAGACATCCCAGTGGCTAGGACATTATGCCCAGTCTGGCAGAAAATATAGCCCCTGCCCCTCAAGGGAGAGAGACACAATCCTGCCCAGCTCATAGTCTGAGCGAAGATACAGATCCTGACCTTGAAGTTAATGGGGATATTGGACAACCCCTAGAGAAGAAAAAAACATGGTAGTTAAGGGCACTGACTTTGGAGCCAGAATCCTGGATTCAAATCCTGACTCCACTATTTATAGGACAAGTTACCTCTTTCTGTCTTTTATCCCTCTCTGTGAAATGGGGATGATAACACTTACCTTATAGAGTTTTATTAAATTCGTTATTTTATTTATTTTCCTAATAGGCTTTATTTTTTAGAAAAGTTTTAGATTTACAGAAAAATTGAGATGATAGTAGAATTTCCATATATGTCAGAGCCAGTTTTCCTATTACCATATCTTGCTGTGTATAATGCACACATTTTTGCCCAAGTTTGTGAGGGAAAAATAAGGATGCGCATTACATATGGGTAGTACTAATTCCTTATCTACATACATGTTTTTAATTCTTTTATTTATGCTTATGAGTTAAAAGTGTAACTCTAGAAATGCAGAAATTGAAGAAGATGCATTGACAGTGAAGATGCATTGACTTCTGATATTGACGGTGACAAAGAGTTCTTGGCTTTCTATGATGCATAAATATCATAAATTTGTTACTGGTACCTAAAATTTCTTGTACCTTGTATCCTTGTGTTTTATAATTACTCGTTACATAAAATTTTGTATACCCTAATATGTTAAAAAAAAATAAATGCTAAAATTCCTTTATAGTACAAAAACCAAGTACCTAAATATAGAAAAATAAAAATTTAAATTAAAAAATTAAAATGAAAGATTGTTTTCCCCTGACAGTTTGGGCCAAAAACATGGGTGTGCATTATACATGGCAAAATAAAGTATTAACATGTATAACAATTAAGGAACCATTTTTGATACATTACTATTAATTAAAGCCCAAAGTTTATTCCAATTTCCTTAGTTTTTACCTAATTTTCTTTTTTTATGCCAGAATCCCATCTAGGATAACACATCACATTTAGCTGTCACATCCCCTTACACTCCTTTTGACTCTTACAGTTCCTTAGACTGCCCTTGTTTTGGATGACCTTGACAGTTTTGAGGAGTACTGGCTGGGTGTCTTGTAAGATGCCCCTTTATTAGAATGTGTGTGATGTTTTTCTCAGGTTTGTACTGGGGTTATGGATTTATTTGGGAGGATGATCACAGAGACAAAGTATCCTTTTCATTACATCTTATCAATAGTACCTATTGTAAACATGATTTATGACTGTTGATGTTGACCTTGATCACCTGGCTGAGGTGGGTTTGTCAGGTTCCTCTCTTGTGAGATTACCCCCTCTTTCCTGACTATGCTCTTCAGAAGGAAGTCACGATGCACGCCACACACTTCAGGAGTGGGGAATCTCATAAGGTTTTTGTGAAGACCGAATAAATTAAGAAATATCACATCTTTAAACAGTGCCCGACATGTGGTAATGATGTGTGATGATGATGATGATGATGATGATGATGCATTCTGAAGAGGAGCTTGGACAGTCCCTACCCAGAAAATATACTTAGGACAACTTGTAAGATAGTATACCGTGTTCGGCAAAATAATGACCCCATCCCAATGATATCCCAGGAATTTATGGAAATGTTCCCTTACATGACAGAAGGGACTTTGCAGATGTGATAAAGGACTTTGATGGGAAGGTTACCCGGGATTATTCAGGTGGGCCAATCCTAACACACAAATCCCTAAAAGTAGAGAAGCTTTCCTGGTTGAAGGTACAGAGAGAAGGTACAATACAGAAGAATGTCAGAGAGATGGCAGCATAAAGATTCCATCTATCATCGCTAGCTTTGAAGATGGAGGGAAGACACCGTGGGGCCCAGAAAGGCCAGCAGCCCTGCCAACACCTTGAGTTTAGCCCCATGAGACTTGTGTTGGACCTCTGAGCTACAAACTATAAGATAATACATGTGTATTGTATAAAGCTGCTGACATTGTGGCAATTTATTATACCAGCAATGGAAACTAATACATGCATTGGGGCTGGAAATGGAAATACAGTCCTTAAGCAGAAATTACTATTTGCTAACCACAGTGAATCAGCTTGCCGGCCCTCTTTCCCTGCAAACTCAGTTCTTTCTACAATAGCAAAAAAAGCACCGATGCTGATTCTTGAGGGCCAGCTTCACATCAGGCACTCTGCTAGGCCTTTTTTTTTTTTCTTAGAACAATAAGCACCTTTATTACATGAACTAAGATAGGAGGGAGGAGGATTTATTTGCAATTCTGGGCCTCAGTTTGCCTCAGATAGAACTCCAGTGCCTTGCCCTCTAGCACATAGCCATCTGCTTGACCATATTGGCCTGGTCTTAAAGCAATGCAGGCAAGAGGCTTGCCCTGCTGGAACTGCTCCTCTAGAAGACTGCTGATTTGGATTCTCTTTCCTTTCATCATATATCTTTTGAATTTTCTTTGACCATTTTTTAGCAATTGGTTCCTCCTTGGGAGTTTGCTCAGACCCCTTCTGGCAGCCCAGTGCATTATGGGACTCATACCCTTGTCAGTATAATGTGTTGTCAACGAGCATGACGCTGTTCTTTATTAGGGTCTTGGTGCAGACCAGCTCATCGGTGGATGCATTGTAGACAACATCAATAATTCTTGTTTTGAACCTATAACACTTGGAGCCCCAGGAGAAGTTCCCCACATTCAACCTCAAGGCATGGTATTTCATGTACCTCCACGTACATGGACTGTGTGTATGCAGTAAGGGGCAATCTTTGTGTTGGTGGCAGGGTGTCCAAGCTCATATTTTTGCATCTTGGAATAGGGTTTTCTCTTGTCCCTGGTCTTGTGGCTCTTGTGCCAGTTGTCCTGAGAGATGCCCATGGCTCCACGCTGGCTGAAAAGAGCTCAGCTAGGTCTTTAAAAATATGGTGTCATTTAATTTTCACACCATACCACACTCTCTGAATTATTGCACAGACAGTAGGAAAGACCTTTTTCTCTCATTGCCTTCCAGGTCAGCTCCTTGCTAATAATAAACTCCAACTAAAGGGTTGAAAGAGGTGTAGTTCTTATCTTAAAGACCTCAGTTCAAGACTCCCTCAAAACAGTTCCTGAAGATCTATCAGAACATTGTCAGAGTATCTAGAATATCCTGCAACCATTCATCCATTCATTCATTCACTCATCCAATAAACAATAAGTATTCATTAAGCACCATCTATTGAGACCCTGCCCTCAAAAGCTCCAACTCTATAGAGGAAAGTGGGGCATGGACAGGTATACCCATAACCTGGGGCAGAGTAGGACTGTGATCTTCAGAAAGTAAGTCATGGTTGTTAACTGGGGAAGAAACACCAAGCAGTGGGAATCTGGGAAGGCTACAAGGTGGTGTGTTTAAGTTGGGTCTTGAACAACAGATAGGCTTCACTAAGCAGAGATGATGCCAACAGCACTGCAGGTAGGACAAATAGCACAAACAAAGGCAGAGAGGAAGAAAAGTGGGGGCCCATGGCATCCAAATTGAATAAGTACTATGACTATCCCCGTTTTGCAGAACATTAAACTGAGGCACGGAGCATTTGAATGACTTGCCCAAGAGCACACCCAGCCTGAAAGTGCTGAGCTGGGGTCTGCAGCCTAGCAGTCTGACTCTAGAGCTTCTGCTCTTAGTCTTTTCATCACATCCACAGGAGAAATACAAGCTTAGCAGGGCGAATTTAGACCATGGGAGCCAACGTTTATTCATTCCCCTTTTTCAGTCAACCAACACTGTCGGAGCCCCAGTGGGTGTCAGCTCTGCTAGGGGAGCCAATGTAACTGGTGGCCTTCCTCCCTGGAGGAGGTGGATGTGTAGATGCTACACTGCCTTACTGCATAGTGAGTGCCCCAGGGGATGGGCTCAGAGCAGGGAGAGTGTGGAGGCCAAAGCCTGACTCCTGGGAAAGCCTTTTTCAGGAGGATCCAAGTGGGAGTAAAGTCAGTGAAGGAAGCAGGGAAGAGTGGCTGGAGAGCTGGTGGGAGGGCCCAGAGGGCAGAATCAAGCTCCCCCTTAACATGTACAGGAACCAAGAAAATACGGCAGTGGACAGCCTGTCCTTATTCTTTTAACACTCTCAGCTCTTCCTGTGGGTCTCATGTCGATGTGCATGCACATTCCAACCAAACATCCAAGCTCCATCCATGCTTTCCACCGGCAAACAGCTCAGGCCAGTGCACACAGCAGTCATGCTTCATCCTCAAGAGGACAAACCAAGGAAGGAAGTCCTTGCAGGCTCTGGAAGTGGGCCTGGGGCTGTTTGGGCAAAGATTTCCCAAATATTCGCTATTTGGAACATGCTCTACAAGACAAGCTACGTGCTCTAGGAGGGCATATTTCTTTGGGATCACGAGCATCTTGTTCTGACAGGGACTTTGGTTGTCCAGGTCTAAATCCCATTTTGCATAGAGTCATTGAGGCCCTAAGGGGAGGTTTCATCCAATGTCACATTCTCTAGGGAGGCTGAGTGGAGCAAGGATTAAGAAAGGAAATAGCAACAGACTAAGAGACATAGAGAACTTGCTGATGGTTGTCAGAGGGGAGGAGGATTGGGAGCGTTTTGTGAAAAAGGTGAAGGGAGTAAGAAGTATAATTGGTAGTTACAAGATAGTCAAAGATACAAAGTAAAGCGTAGAGTGTATAATCAATAATATTGTAATACCTGTGTATAGGGCCAGGTGGGTACTAGATTTAGCAGGCGGATTGCTTTGGTAAACTCTATAAATGTCTAACCACTATGCTATAAACCTGAAACTAATATAACATGGAGTGTCAACTGTAATTGAATTAATTAATTAATTAATGTTTTTAAAAGGGAAAAAGAAGAAGGTGGCGGTGGGTTTTGTGAGACAGCAGTGTGTGAGCGGGGCAGGGTGTGTAGAGATGGTGGGTGAGCAGGAGGTGAGGAATGGAAGGCGGAGAGGACAGAGCCCTCTTTCAAGAAATTTGGCAGGAATAGGAAATAAAGCCAGAGGAAAGGAGCTCAAGTGGGGGGAGGTAGGAAAGGGAATGTTTTTGTTTGTTTATGTTTAGAAGGCAGTAGACAGAAATATGTTTTAGTCTGAGGGAAAAGAGTCCATGGAAAGAAAGAGCGGGGCTTAAAAACCAGGGGGAAGAAAGGAATGAAGAGAACATATGACCCAGAAAGATCTTTTTACCTCCATCAGCCAGGGGGGATGATGGCCTTAGAATAAAGGAAGGAGTCCTTCTCTGAAGAGGTGGGGGAAGATGGAGGGAGCCCTCATCAGGCAGTCTTGATCGTCCCTGAAAGAATCCACAGTTAATGAACACTCACGCACCATTTAAGCGGTAAGCATGTTAAATCTTATCCATTTCTCACAACAATACCATTATTGTTTCTTCCAATTGATAGTAACGAGAACAGAGGCACAGAGATGCTTAGCAACCAGCCCAAAGTAACACGTCTAGTTAACACTGCTCTCAGATGTAGGCAAGGGGCCCTCTGCCGTGGGGTCTGCCTTCTAGAAGGCTTTGTCACAGTCATGAAAAAAATAAATTTATTAACAAAAGAAATCATCAGTTTCTCATGATAACAAAGTAACAGGGACTAGATTTACTCCACTGCCTGAAAAGACTAGGACTCCAGACAAAGTATATGAAACAGTGATTTTTAGACTTTGGACAAAGGCAACTCAGGACTGTGATCCCTGAGAAAAGGGAAACAAATGAGGTGAGCCCTATAATTACCCTCACTCACTGCCCGAGGCAGTTTCCAGGCTTCAGTGCAGGGCAGGGGGTGGGGTAGTGGGGTGGGGTGGTGGTGGTGGTGGTGGCGGTGGGGTTAAGGGGGAGGGGCTGGAATCCAAACAGAGCTTGAATGTCTTGCTGATTGAGAATGCAGATTTGGAGTTCAAGAGGCCAAGGTGCTAGAATTTTCAGGGCAGATTCCCAGAGAGAGGGAGCTGAACATGTATCCAGAGATCTGCAGAAGTATCTCCTTGCGTCTTTCGCTGAGCTCTGATTTGCACACACATGAAAGGAAAGGCTAGGGAAAGAGCCACGGACAACAGAGCAGTGCCTGAAGCTCACACATGGCTGGGATTAGTTTGTGTTCCCAACAGGCATAGTGGAAAGACCTCATAATACATGAGGTATTGGGCTGTCCCCAGAAGAGTATTGCCTTAGTAGAGGTCTAAATTAACCTTAGACTAACAGCTACTCTGTGTCTGTTCGGGAAATCTTTAAAGCAAGCTTCAAAAGTACATATTTCAAGAATTTTAACTATGTGCCAGAACAAAGTCCAACACTACTTAAAGGAATGCAACAAACTCCTAATACCAAACAATGGAAAATTCACAATCATCCAATGAAACTACAGACCACTATCACTCATGGACATAGATGCAAAAATGAGAGACAGAATTTTACCAAATCAAATCCAACAATACATAAAAAGGATAATTCATCATGACCAAGTGGGTTTTATCTCAGAAATGCAAAGTTGGTTTCATGTTTGAAAACCAATCAATTTAATTTACTGAATTACCAAATTAAAAAAGGGAAACTACATAATCATTTCAATAGATGTAGGAAATGCTTTTGACAAAATCTAACATCCATTCCTAATAAAAACTTTCACAAAATTAGGAATAGAAGGAAAGTTCCTCAATGTGAGAAAGAGTGTCTAAAAATAAACAACAAAAGGCATGCAAAGAAGTAGAAAGTATGACTCAGAATCGGGAAAAATCAATCAACAGAAACAGAACTGGAAATGACTAGATGAAAGAATTGGCATTGAAAGAAATAAGTGTGCCTCATTTGCCTCATATATTCAAGAAGGTAGAGAAGCACGTGAATATCATGAGAAGAGAAATAAAACTTATTTAAAAAATCCAAATGTTATTTCCAGAAATGAAATCTACAATACTTTAAGTAAAAAAAATACACTGGATGTGATTAAGAACAGATCAGATATCTCATACTCTAGAAGAAATGATCAGGGAATCTGAAGATATAGCAATAAAGAAAAACCCAAAATGAAGCTCAGAGAGAAAATAAGACAGGGGAAAAACATAGAACATTGTGATATTTGAGAAACTATTAAGCAATCTAGCATAGAAGTAATTGGAGACTTAGATTGGGGAAGAAGTATAAAAAACATATTTGAAGAAATAATGGTAAAAAAGTTTCCAAATTTGATGAAAACTAAAAGCAACAGATTCAAGAAACATAAAGAAAATCACAGGAAGTCATATCATAACCAAATTGCTGAAAGCCAGTGATAAAGGGAAAATTGTGTAAGCAGCCAGGGGAAAAAGACACATCTCAGAGAGGAACAGAGAAAAAGATTGACAGCATATTTCTCATGAAAAACTATGCAAGCCACAGGACAATGGAGAGAAATCCTTTAAGTACTAAAAGAAAAAGAAACCATCTATCTAGGATTCTATACTTGGTAAAAATATCTTGTAAAAATGAAGGCAACATAGAGACTTTTTCAGACATTGTAAGACTGGGATCTAGAATACACAAAGCAAATTTGAAAAGAAATAGAAAGTAGAACCACTTCTGCTGCCTGATTTCAAGACTTATAAAATTATAGTATGCTATTCATGTATAGACAAGTAGTTGGTATTCATTGATTATAATTTGTATTTTTCCTCTTTAATTTTAATAGATA
>PVJL010000673.1:123963-179043 GCA_004026885.1 Lyroderma lyra
TTTTTTTTTTTTTTTTTTTTTTTTTTTTTTTTGCTTTTTGGTATGTGGGTAGCTCCCTGACTGGGAATCGAACCCAGGCCGCAGTGCTGACAGCGCCAATGCCGAAGCCTTAAGCCACTATACCATCAGGGAACTCCCTAATCTTTCATATCTTAACTGTCAATAAAACAATTACATAGGGATCTTGATTATAAAAACATAATTGGTGATTTTAATGAAACAAGAGCAAGAGAAAGAAATGTCATAGAATAAATGTATAAGAATTTATGAATTTTGGGTATTTTTATTGATTATTCATCCAAATATTGACATCCCCTCAGCAGAACCCCCATACATGTACAATATTAATTAAATTCAATGCTTTTATTTTTTCTGTCTTTCATCATAGAAACAACATAGCTCTGTGCGCATACTCATGCATACACATACATACACAAACACGTATTTTTTTGGGTTATAAGAAACATATATTTGCCATCCTAGGAAGCTGGAACTTATTTTATGTAATGGTTTGTTAGCTTTATTTGTAATTTTGGTGGGGCCTCCTTTGCGCTTTCACCCTGGGATACAAATATAAAGACTAGAGCTGTGTTGGGTAGGTGATACACCCAAGACCTTACCCCTTAGGGTTAGGGTTAGGGTTAGGGCCCCAAGTGCTTCCCACTGCACCACACTGTCTGGCTGTAGAGACTGGGGAGAATATTTGGGAAGAGTAAAGCATAGAGAAGTTTCTGGTAGAGGCCCGGGAAGATGCCAAGGAATCCCTGTGGGGAGTACAAGTCAATGTTGAGGAGGAAAGTTTGGTGGGTGAAGGAGGTAAGGAGTACAGGTTAAGGATGGTGTGGTCACTGGGTTTTCCTCTGGGGACAGCCAACTCACTGAAAATAGGGTTATCAGGAGAGAGCTTGTAGCCTGGGTTCTCCTCTCTGTGTTGAGTAGGCTGACTACTCACCCCACACCCTATTACCCGCTAGGAATGGAAAGCCAGTGTCTCTTGGCAGTCATAAAAATAAACTCAGGGAAAACAAGTCAGCATACTACATCCTAGTTAGATATAGTAGGTTCTCTCTTAATGCAATCGAAAGGTTCTTGGAAACTGCAACTTTAAGCAAAATGACGTATTTTACCATAGGTTAATTGATATAAACAAGAGTTAAGTTCCCACAGCATATTTCTGGTGACAAAAACATCTCCAAACTTCTAAATAAAGATCCCGAACACTTCTAATATTAAACGTGGAAATAAATGAGATTTATACATATATTTAAGAAAAATTAATAAAAACAAGTAAGATAATTACTTTCCAACCCGATTATTATAGTTCAGGGTCGCAGGTGGCTGGAGCCCATCCCAGCCGCTCAGGGCCAAGGTGGGCACCCACCCTGGACAGAATGCCCTTCCATTACAGGGCACACACACACACACACACACACACACACTCACACACACACACACTCAGACTGGGGCAATGTAGACTCGCCAGTTCACCTCACGTGCACATCTTTGGAATGTGGAAGGAAACCGGAGTCCCCAGAGAAAACCCACACAGACACGGAAGGAATGTACAAACGACACACAGACAGGAGCCCCCTCCGGGAACTGAGTTTTTTTTCATCCACATTATAACAAAACGACCTTGGATGAAACGATGATGTTTGATCACCTGCTGTACTGTCGCCTGCCAGATACTGCTAGATGCCAAGCCAGAGATAGCTAGTGTTAGGGACAGGCTAGCACTAAGCTGAGCGCTTTCTATTTGAAGCTTTTTTATCAAAGGACTGAAAAAGAATAGGGAAAAAAATTGCAAAGTTACTTTTTTGCTATGCCCGAGGTCCACCAAATCATTTCCAGGAAACCAGGGATAACACCCCCCCATCATCTGTGAAACATGGCTCTGGGCCAGACTCCAGGATGATACTAATCTGAGTGGCTAAGCCAAACTTTCACTATTCTCCATCTACCACTGGTCTACCATTATGCGCTGGACACACTGTTTCCAGGGGTAGACCCCCAACAAGTTCTGCCATCACTGGGTCATGGCGCTCCTCCTCCCAGAAGGCAGAGGTTGTTTCCCCTCCCCTTGACTCTGGCCTGGCCTTGGGACTTGCTTTGACCAATAGAATGCACCAGGAGCGATGCTGTGCCACTTCCAGTCCAGGCATTAACTGACAGCGTCTTCCTTGACTCCCTTGGAACCCTGGGCTACAGCAAGAAGCCCACCCTGCTGGAGAAAGAGGCCCAGCCAGCGTGCACCTGTTGCCGCCACCCCTGAACTGCCAGCTATGTGCAGCCGAATGAGTGACCCCAGCCACCACCTCAAGGAGGACAGGATACCCAGCTGAGCCCCTGCAATCACGAGAAATAATAAGCAGCTGTTGTTTTAGGTCACTACATTTTGGAGCATTCAGTAGATGACTGAAACATGTGCCAAACACTGCTAAGAGCCTTACGCATGTTATTTATTTAATCTTCACAACATTCTTGGGAGAAGATTACCTTTAGCTCCATTTTACAGATGCGAAAACCCAGGCTCAGAAGGGTGACATCACAGTCTCACAGAGAGAAAATGGTGGAGGCTGGATTTGAACCTACGTCTGTCTGACGGGCAGGACAGGGGGATGGCTAGGAGACCAGGGAGAAGGGGTGCCGCCCTCCTCGTGCCCCTGGAGGATTGCCCTGGTGCCATGGCCAGAGTGTGGCAGCCTAAGGAAGGCAAGGGCAAGACGGAATGGGAGACCAGGTTCTGCATCAAGGAAAACTTCCAGGAGCAAAGGTCTCCACGGCCAGGAGCTCCGAGCCAGGCAGATCACAGCCGATCACCCTTCCTGAGATACCCCCAGGCGTCACCTAGCCCTGGCTGGCTCTTACCTCCGCAAAGGTCTCCTGGTGCCTGTAGTGCATCAGCCTGGGGACCCACATGGCCGGCCAGCCTCCTGCTGCTCAGGGCCCACGAGGGCTGCACACGTTGAGCACTTCCCTGGCACAGAGCCGGAGCGCATGAGCTGAGGGCTCACATCAGACCCCCTTTGGGGGAAACATCGGGGGCTTTATTTCTCTTGAACCGACTGCTCCCTCCTGCCTGCCTTTTTATAGCGACTGGCATCCTGTGGAACATTCTCATGTCACAAGCTAAAGGCGAAATCCCCCCTGGACGCTGGTTGTCTTCCCCTGATGGACCAGAAGGGAATGACAAGGAGGCCCATTGATGACACTCATATTTCTTCAGGCACGAGTGGAGCAGGTGTCCTTGCTAGGCCCCCACGGGGACTGAGTCAGGGGCTGGAGAGGTGCAGACCCGGGTGGGCCCCTCCAGCCATGTGCATGAGTTTATTAATTCCCAGGCAGGCCTTCCTTTGGAGGCCCGGGAGGAGAAGGGCCGTGTCTGGCGTTGTTGCCTAGGACAGAAGGAGAGATGGGAGTAATGACATGAAAACAACAGAGGAGTCTGTGGAGTGTCACCTCGACCAGCCCACCTTCTCTGGAGATGTCTGAGAGCTGAAAGCCGTATTTCTCAAAGCTCACTGGCGGTCGGGAGCCGGGTGCAAATGAGGTCCCACTGAACGTGGTCGGGACACGGCGGGGCGTGTGGGAGGTGGCGGGGAGAGCCCTCGCCGGCGGCTTTGCCCACAGCGAGGCGGTGAGATGTGCTGGGTTTCTGCAGCGGTGTCCTGGGGGCCGTTCTGCAGTTCCTGGCTGTTGAGAAGCAGGTGTGGTGGCCGCAGCAGTATGAACCTTGTTTGGGGTGTGTTCTTGAACTCTGAAGTCCAGAGGGGCTGCAGGGGGAGTAGCCTCCGGTGGGTCCCGGTAGCCACCTCCTCTTCTCTCTGCTTGGGTCGTGTCACACACCTACCTCTGTAACACCTCCGTCCTCCTGATGGCTTATCCTGCCTCTTCGTGTTCCCCCTCCTCTCTTTTTAAACCCTCTCCCCAAGAGAGTTGCTCAGCTCCCATAACTGTCACTTCCATGCAGATATGTAGATAAGAGGGCAGTACCTGGTGTTGCAAGAGCAATGGACAGCAATCCAGAGGTTGACGGCATAGCCCTGGAGCTGCCACTCACCCTGAGCACGGGGAATGTGGCCTTTCTCCGTTGTCATCTCCGTTTTCCCACCAGTCAAATGACAGGGTTGGAATGGAAGTTCCCTCCCAGCTGGAGCCTACAATGATTCATTCCACAAACATGCCATTGAGGGCCTGCTGTCTGACAGGTACTGGGCTAGGTGCTGAGGCAACAAGATGAATGGGGCCTGGTCCCCCTTCTGGTAGAGTTCACCTTCTAGAAGACAGGCAGACGGAGAAGCACGGAGTTGTAACACAGAGGGCTCCCCTGCTCGTCGCTGAACGAACCGTGGTGTCCCACCAGCCTCGCTAAGACAGCGGCCGGCCCCTGGCCTCCCCGCCCAGCTTCCCGCGCCCCGGCACACTACTCTCAAACACTTTAGATGACGACTTTGAATTTCAGCCTCCTATCTGCAGAAAAGAGACTTGCATTGCTACTTTCTGATTTTTCAGTTCTAGGTGCCACCAATTAAGTTCTCTCCCCATAGGACGTAGATTAAATGATCTTTCATCTGCCTTCCCCACCATAACTTTCCCCCACCAACCCCTCCCTATCTTCCCTTTCTCCCAAGATGGTTACCTCATCTTCTTGCTTAGCTGAAAACGCCATGTCTTCATTGTTAGACTAAATGTTATTTAACGCTAAACCATGTAGCGTATCATTATTACTTTTCCTTTAACGTTTTTTTCTCTCTGGAGTTAATTTTGATTTGTTGAGTTTTCCATATACCTATGAGTGATTCAACCCCCAAATCTTCCCCAGGCGCATAGAGCTCATTGCTATGCTCAAATTTTAGGCATTCTGTGTGTTTCAGCTTCACGAAGAACTCTCTCCTAGAGCCCTTGACCTCTCCCGGCAGACATGGTTGCTCTCCCCTTTCTCCTGGTGCAGGTCCCTAACCTCTCTCCCTACGTTGATCTTACTCGTCCTTTTTCTTGTTTTGGGGGAACTCATCCTCCACCCTCCCACTGTGAGAAATGGTGAATGGCACTCGCAGTTTGGGGAGGATTTTCATGTCCCAATATGTTTTTATCCTACACGTAATTAATAGTTTGTCAGGGTATGGAATTTTAGGTTGGAGATAATTGGCTCTTAGAACTTCAAAGGCAAAAGGCTCCATTATCATCTACAACAGCGTTGTTGAGCAACCATTGCCATTTTGAGTCATGATCCTTTAATGCAGGGGTGTCCAACCTTTCGGCTTCCCTGGGCCACATTAGAAGAAGAAGAATTGTCTTGGGCCCCACCTGAAATACACCAATGCTAACAATAGCTGATGAGCTTAAAAAAAAAAAGGTCCGTGCATAATTTTTGTAACGTTTTAAGAAAGTGTACGGATTTGCATTGGGCCACATTCAAAGCTGTCCGGGTCTGAATGCAGCCCATGGGCCATGGGTTAGACAAGCTTGCTTTAATATGACTTGTTTTTCTCTCTCGAATTTTGTAGGATCTTCTCCTTATCTCCAGTGCTCTGAAACTCAAGGATGGTATGCTTTGAGGGTACATTTTTCTACACTCTTTGGCCTATTCAGTTTGGAAACTCATGTCCATCAATCATGGAAGATGTTCCTGAATTATGTTTTTAGGATTTTCTCTTCTCTATTTGTTTCTCTCTTTCTAAGTCTCCTATTATTTAGATGTTGGTCTTCCTGAATTGGTCCTCTAATTTCATTGTCTTCTGGGTTTTTCTTTGTTGACTTTTTGTTCGCTGTTGTTTTGGGGAAGATATCTTTAACTTCTGGCTTTCCAGTTTAATTTTCATTTGTTAGAGTTTTCATTTCTAAGACCTTATTGTGTTCTCTGAATGCTCACTTTTATAGCATCTTATTTTTATTTCATGGATGCAATATCACACTTGTCTGAGAATAATTTTTTTAAAAAGTTTTCTTCTATCTGCAAAGCAGTGTCCTCCAAGTTAAGTTTTTTCATCTGTTTGCTTTGATGTCTTTCTCAGATGTTTTCCTTGTGTATCTGTTGATTCTTGGGCTTCCACTGAAGAATGGGACCCTACAAGCTCTGTGCCTGTGGGTGGGTCTTTGCTGCCCTGGCCTTTAGAAACCCAGATGGCAGAGTCTCTCACTTAATCCCCCTGTAGTGCCTCTGCCTCAGCTACGCTGGCGACCCCCAGCCCCAAGACCCTCTGTCTTCCCCGCTGCAGAATATGCATCTCCCATCATCTGTACAGGGAGCAGAAGGGACCTGCCTGCACAGAATGGGGAAGGGGATCTGGGGGCTGACTGCTTCTTAACTGGCTTTTCACCAGTTCATGTTTGTTTTTTTAATAGGCTTTTTTGTCCCCCAGCAGTTTTAGGTTCACTGTAAAACTGAGTAGACCGTACAGAGAGTTCTCACTTGCCCCTTGGCCTCACCCAAAACCTCTCCCCTCATCAGCATCCCCACCAGAGTGGTACAACTGATGAATCTACATGGACACATCATGGTCACCCAGTGTCCATAGTTTACAATAGTTCACCTTTGGTGTTGTACATTCTGTGGGTTTGGGCAGATGTATAGAGACACGTAGTCACCATTATATAGGGTCTGGCAGAAGTCATGTCCGGACTTGAGTTATGATTTTATTACAAAATCATAACCATACATACTTATGGTTACACAAATAACACCCCTTTTTTATGAGCTGGTAATCTATTCCAAATCTTTTATTACAAAATCATAAACATGTATGGTAATGATTTTGTAATAAAATCATAACTCAAGTCTGGGCGTGACTTCTGCCAAACCCCTGAAGTACATCATACAGAGTAGTTTCACTGCCCTAAAAGTCCTATGCTCAGTTTGTTCATCCCTCCCTCCCTCCAATCCCTGGCAAACACGTTTTACTCTTTAAAATTCACCCTTTCCCCATTTCTAGAGGTAACCTGGGCCAGCCAGCCCCAGGTCCCTGAGCCTTGGGTGGGGACGTCCATAATGTAGGGTGGGTTGCCACTTAGCTCCCCTCATTGCTGGCTTAAGATTCAGATTTCTCTGCCTATCCTCGCTCCAGCTTCCAAAACTTGTTGCTTGTCTTCTGCCTTGTTCTATTTGTTTCTGTGAGCCTATACCTTAAAAAATAATAATAAAAGTCCCTCTCCTGTAGTTTAGCAGGGCTTCAGGAGGTCACAAAGGGAAATACATGGGCTCAACCTGCCACCTTTAATTAGAAGTCACTCCAAGTGGATTTTCTGTTGTTACTTCAGATTCCACTCGCCCCAGCCCAATACCCTCATCTTCTACCACAAAATAAGCTCCTTTTCCACATGTCCTGATTTCCGCCAGTGGCGTCCATGGTACCTGCATTTAGAACAATGGGGTCCCCTTTACACCTTTGTTTCTCTTGCCTCCTATTTGTGAAAGCAGTCTCTCCTTCCTTTTTTTCTGGCATCCTTCCTAGTTCCCTTTCTCCCTGTTCACAGCCACCACCCAGATCCCTTCTCATACCCAGGCCTGAATGAATGGCCTATTAATGATCTTTAGGCTTTCCCTTTTCACATCTAACCTGCAAAATGCCTTAAACAAAAACAAAAACCCAGCCATGGTCATGTCATTCACCACTCAAAAATATTTTGTCTAGAGTAAAAAATCCAAAATTCTGAGTTGGCAGGCAAGCCTCCACAGTATGACTCCAGTCTGCCTTTCTGGGTCTCATTCTCTTGTCACTACTGAACACACTGGTTCCTTCCAGACTGTTCCTTCTGCCCCTGCACCTCCCAGACTCAGCTCACATGCTGCTGCTGAGGAGGAGCTTCCCACGTTACCCCAGCAAAGCTGCACGCACCTACTTCTGGGTTCCCAACTGCAAATTGAGTGTTTATTGTCTCTCTTCTGCTTACATATCTGTCTCTCTTTGGAGTTCTCTGAGGGGAGCAACTGTGTCTTAACCATCTTGAATGCTCAAGGCTTAGCTTGGTGACTTGTATGCAGTACATTCTCAATAAATGTTGGATGTATGAATGATTGACATAGTTTCACAGTTGATCCTTGAAACACGGGTTTGAACTGCACAGGTCCACTTATGTATGAACCTTTTCCAATAAACATACAGTTAGTCCTCTATATCCTTGGGTTTCGCATCCACAGATTCAACCAACCCCGGATGGGAAGGGCCGACTGTGTGCATTTGTTCTGCTTAATTTCTATAAGGGACTTGAGCATCAATGGATTTTGGTATCTGTGGGGTATCCTGAAACCAATCCCCTGCAGATATGAAGGGATGACTATAGTTAAGTTTGGGGGGAGTCAAAAGTTTTGTGTGGATTTTTTACGGTGCCAGGGTCGGCGCCCCAATCCCTGAATTATTCAAGGGTCAACTCTACTTTATTATTTCTATGCTGCTGCCTTCGTTGTCACTATATTAATAACATTTTTTTGTAGGAAGGTCTTTTTAATAATTAAACTCCTTAAACGTGTCATAAGAAGGACCGTCTCTATATCAAGGATTCCTTACAGCAAAAGGGAGAGAAATATGAGGTTTGTCTGGAAAGTATCCAGCCATGTCATATGAAAAACAGAAGAATTTATTGAAGATACAAGAAATATTGTACATAGGAGAATGACGCCTCAGTCCCCTTCAAAGCAGGCACCTTGAGTCCTCACATGGTTCTCCCAGTGTCTCTTCCACTGTTGAAAACACTCTGCAAAACCTTGTGTTGGAATCGCCACGCACTGCCTCGACTATTTTAAACGCAACAGCTGCCCAGTACACATTTTCACTCAGCGGCTCTAGCGCCCCCACTGATTAACACATGAAGTCGTCATTGCTCGCACATGCGCATTCCAGTCCACTGTCCTTGGCTGCCAGGTTACATCGATGTTGTACAAATCCTTCTCGTTATATTGACGATGGCTGGATTTTTTCTGGACAGGCCTCGTATGTTCTTTTGCATGTGGCCTTATATTGATTTATTATTTTCTTTACATATCAGTGTCCTGTAAGACCCCTGAGGGCAGGGCCTATGCCTAGCCATTACTTTTCAGCATTCCCCATAGCACCCAGCACTAGCCTAGGGGTAGGGTAGGTACTCCGTAAAGATGTGTGCTTGACCATCTGTGCTCTGGCGTAGGGGAAGACACATGGGCAAAATCAGAAAGCCCAGCTGGGCCTGGATCAGGCCAGGGTGGTGGGGGTGAAGGTGTGCTGGTGAGGACCAGAGTGGCTGTGGGAGAGGGCATCTGGGGACAGCCCATCAGAACCAGTAATCTAGGGGAGGCAGGAAGCAGGAGGATGAGAAAGGAGTTAGATGGAGGGAGAAGAGAAACGTGTGAGAATGGAATGGCAGTGCCACGGGGGAGGGGTGAAGGTAGGTGGGCAGGCCCTCTGGGGGGAAGGCCTCAGGGTGACTTCTTCACTATACGGGATGACCAGCTCTGCCCTCCCTCCCACTCACCCCCTCCCACTTGAGGAGTTCCACACTGTGATGCATGTGTCAGAGCTGCCTTGTCTGCATCCTTGTGCACCTCCTCCCCGCTGAGGGTCATCAGGTCCAGACCCAGGCCTCTGCTAGAGGATGGGATTCCCACCCACTTCATTCCTTTCCCGCAACCCCACTAGATGTGAGTCCCATGAATAGCTGGGCCCTGAGTCCTGGGGTTGATAAGGAGAAAGAAGGGGATGTGAGAAATGCCTAGCTTGATGGAGGAGGGAGAGCACAGCCTAAGCCTCTTCTGCCCTCTCCCTGCCTCCCTTAAAAATACATTAAAAATATACAAAATCATCGCAGCAGAGATAATGAATATAAAACCTTTCTTGACATCCCCTCCACTCTGGGTCCTTTCACTCCCTTTGCTACTGAATTCATTCAAAGAGAAATGACACCTATGCCACATACTGACTCATCAACTCATCACTCGCACTCTCCTCAGAAACTATTCTGCCCCAGGGTGTCAGAGACCTCCTGTTGCCAAGCCCATGGTGGCTGAGTCTTCCAGGCCTTGAATTTTATGAACACTGCAGCCCCTGTCACTGTGGCCTCCCTGCCTCATGACAGTCCTGTCTCCCAGTTCTCCTTCCTCCTTGCCCACTGGCCATCTCTGCGTTTCTTCATAGTCATGCCTCTTGCCCCACAAACAGATGTGGGTCCAGAATGTGCTCCACCAAGGTCTCTCCCTCCAGCTCCTCAGCATGGGGCACCTTGATGTCCTGCACCCCTGCAAGTCTGGTCTAATATCTGGACTCTTCCTTGACCCTGTCTGGAGCCCAGAAGAGCTAAAAGGGTGAGAATTCTTCCTCTGGCCTAGGGCCCAAACCTTGGATTCGTACTTCCTTTGTTTTTAAACGAAATATTCCAGCCACATAAAAGGTACAGGGAGTAATAGAATGAACCCCGTTCCCACCACCCAGCTCAAGTGCTCCCACTGCCCGGCTCAAGAATTAACCATCGATACACTCAAAGCCCCGTGAGTATCCTTCTCCGTTGTACCGAACTCACTGAATCCCCATTGTACCGAGTTGGTTATAAAGAATCCTACAAATTCTTTAAATTTGCTGCATGTATATGTGTGCTTACATGATATTTGGCATTACTATGCAAGTTCTCAAGCATTATGTAAATGGCAACACTTTGTATGTATCTTTTTTCTACTTTTTTTTTTTTTTTTTGCTTTTTGGTATGTGGGCAGCTCCCTGACCGGGAATCGAACCCAGGTCACAGCGCTGACAGTGCCAGTGCCGAAGCCCTAAGCCACTGCACCACCAGGGAACTCCCTTTTTCTTTTTCTTTCTTTTTTTTTTTTTTTGCTCGTATTTACCCTGCTGATACAAATAGCTCCTATTTGTGTTCTCAGCAATACTCCATTGTAAAGAAGTGTGTTTTTGCAAATTATTTTTTTGTAAATATGTGCCCTGCTGTGAGTAGGCATTTAGGGTATCTCCAGTTGCTGTCATTCTGGATGACCTAGTCCCATCTGCTACTCAGTTGTTCCAAACGCCTCTTGGTGTCATTCTTCAAAGCCTCCCTATTCAGGACTTCCTCACCTGTCACCTGGATGACCCCAGTAGCCACCTATGTGGCCCCACAGGCCCAGTGTGCCACCTGGCCTGTTCTTACCAAACCCAGTGCTGATCTGTTACTCCTCTGCTCTGAGCCTCTCTTGGGCACACTGCACCCACCTGCAGCCTGAACCCCCAGTCTGGCCTTTGGACCCCCCATACCCTGGCTCCCACCTTTTCAGTGTCACATCCCAGGACTGCTGCCTCTCCGGCCTTCCCAGCTCTCCACCAAATGTCCTGGGCAGTCCCGCCCCTGCCTTCTCTCAGTGGCTGCTCCATTTGCCAAGCTCTCCTGCTAAGTTTTTTCTTCCCTTGAAGGTAGGCTGGCCAGACATTCCATTTTAAATGGGACAGAAAACAGCGGTGCTGCCCCCTTTCAAATGGGACATGTGGTCAGCCTAGTCTCTCTGGGCTAAATTCAAGGGGTCAGTAGGCTGACCCTACGTCCCATTTGAAAGGGGACAGCGCTGTTGTTTTCTGTCCTGTTTAAAACAGGGTGTCTGGTCAGGGTACTTCAAGGTTCCCCACAAGCACCTGCTCTGAACACCTCTGAAGGCCGCAACATGTGGCACTGAACCACTGACTTGGCCTCTGTGAAGCCTGCTCTGTATTAAGTACAAGACTGTCCCCCTCTGGATGTAAACTCCTTAAGGACATAGGCCGCACCTTTCATCTACATCAGCAGCAGCATCGGCATCACCACTCACTGGGCATCACCAGGTGTGGGCCTGGTGTACGTGCTTCATAGCCACTACTGCATTTCATTCTCCCCTTCACCTCCTGAGCAGTCAGGGACTCGGATGACCACTTAACAGATAAGGGAACTGCACCACACTTCCCTTGCCCAGGGCCTACCCCAGTCCCAGAGGATGTAAATGTGAGTTGGCAATGACAGTGACGGGCCAGGCTTCAGCAGGCAGCCATGGGTCTCCCTGGCCAACTCTGTCTCTCCCACCTCCACTCAGTCCTTGTTTTGTGCCACACTGTCCTTCTCCAAGCTCCATCTCAGCCCCTCTGCAGGCCGAGAACATCTCTTTTCTCCCCTCTTCCTATCCAAATTTCCCCTCCCAGCTCCAGCCTCTTCCAGGGAGCCATCTGGGAGCACTCATTCTGGTTCCCCTGACCACTATGGTAATTAGCACCCAAGACTACATTTCATTAACAGCTATAATGTGCTGAGGGCTGAAAATGGGCCAGATACCTTCTTATATATCATTAATCTCAACAAGCCAGTGAGCATCACCCCATCCCTGTCTACAGACAGGGAAACTGAAGCCCAGAGGTCAAGAAGCTTTCCCAAGGTCACAGAGCTAGCCAGTGGCAGAGGCAGGATTTGAACCCTCCTTGGGCCGACCTGAGTTCACTCCCTGCACTAGTTGGCACTCAGTGGATCTCCATCCAGTTTCTAGCCAGAGAACATAGGCCTGTCGCCCTGTGCTTTTCTGGTGTCCACCCACCCTGTGCTTGGCCCACTCCTGAGCCCAGGAAGCAGCCTGAGGCGGATAGTCCAAGTTCCAGATCTGTGAGCCGGAGGGGCACTGAGCCCCAGCTGGGTAGAAGCCTTCTAGTCCAGGCCAGGAACTCCAGAGGGCTCAGTGGTCTGGCCCACCACCACACCATGCTGTGAATCGGAGCCCTCTTCTGAAGGTAGCCAGCTACCCTACCCCACACCCCCCACACCCCCACCCTGCTCCTGCCCCCTCCTGCCTAGGACAGAGGGCCTTTCAGACTTGGCTGCCATCACGACCACCTTCTTGGGAGGGGCTGTTTATCTAAACTTTTCATCCTGAGGTGGAGACAGACTGCAGGTGTGGAGGGGACTTGCGTGAGGGGATGCCACTGTGACTGCCGTGTGGTGTGTGCCCCTGCCCTGGGTGACTTCAGGCTAATCGTGGGCTTCCAAGATGGGAGGGCCCTCTTGGCCTGGACACATGAGTAGCGGCCCTGTGTGCCGGAGCGTGTCTGCCCGTGCTCAGGTGTGTGCCTGTGTATGTGTGTGTGCGCGTGTGGTCCCTGTGAGTTTCCCTCACACAAGGGCCTATTTGTCTTCTGGCTGACTCCCTTTGCCATCAGAAGGCCCCTGTTTATTTTTACAGGGCATTTCAGCCTTTTTTCTCCAGTTCCCTGAGTCTATTCCAAGCCCCAGCTTACCTCATTCTGCCTAGACACCAACAGCAGACAGGGCCTAATTTCTGCCTCGGTTTCCCAATTCAGAGTCTCCCAAAAAAAGGATGGGGAAAAAGCCAAATTAAATAGTGGCACTAGCTGAGATGAAGCCACCAGGCCCCCTCTGCTGTGTCCCCACGAGAAACCAATGATTTCTCATTCTTAATGCTTCATCTGTGAATGTCTTTGAGCCCTCATCTATAAAACGGGGATAATAACAGTACCTAAACCAGAGCTGTGAGGATTATAAGAAATATAAAGCTTGTAGACTAGTGTCTGGTACACAATAAAAGTTCACTCAATGTAATATTACCATTACAAACTTCGTGGAGCCCTTCGAGTGCCCCACGTCCCAGACTCCAGGGCCACTTTCCGTTGGCGTGCCTCTCCTTTCTCCCCTTCTGCCCCTTCTGTTTAGGACGCTTCCTAATCTACAAGTTGGAGGGGGCCTGGGAAGCACCCGTTCCTGCCTGCTCTCTGGGACAGGGGCTGCTGTTCTCACGGAAGTTGAGCCCTTCCTCCCACACCTCCACCTTCCATACTCCGGACGGGCAAGTTTCCCCAAAGGTGCAGGAGGGCCGCTTTGCCTTAAAGCGCCCTCTGCCGGCCACCGTCAAAAGGCCGTGGGCGAGGGTGGAAGCCAGTTCATGATAGTTGGAGGGAAGCTTTCTGAACGCGAGGGGAAGGGGTGCTTCTGTCTAATGCAAAGTCCAGATCTTGTCACCCTCAAAGTGTCCAGCTTGGCGTACCCCACTTTCTACCCACACCCACTTTTTATTTCCAACCTAAGAACAGGTTCCAAAGATAGCTTCCCTCTCCCCATCAGGGCAGAAATGCTAAGAGCAGGACAAACTGCCAGCCAGAGTTTACAATCTGCCTCCAACAGTCACGGATAACAGTAGGAGGGAAAGAGGCTAGAAAACATGCCAAACTTCCTGACAGCAAGCATGACTGGAGGAGTCGGGGTGGGGAGTTCTTATTTAGAAGGTAATAATGGGGGGTGGGGGTGCACTCTTAGAATTAGATCAGGAAGAAATGATCGAGACTAGAAGGCTGATGCACTCAGGTGGTAGTCCACAGCAGCCTCCTGTTTCTTATATTGCAAGACCCTCCCCTCTGCCAATGCCCAAGATAGATCTTCACCCCATGTCCAAATGCACTGACTAAACATTTGCCACAACTCTGTGGGAGGAATAAAACAAAAAACTCTAGGTGAAGCAGGAGAAACTCCAGTTAGACTGCTGGAAGAACAGTCCTGAGTGAGGCTGACTGAAGTCTTCCGCCTTTAGAATCTCTTGTCTGGGAAGGATGTCCCGGGGGCCAGGCTGTAGAAGACACGTCCTCCTTCCAGGTGAAGCAAGGGAGCTGGGAGCCTGGCAGCCAACACCTCTGGGTGCTTTGGGGCTTTCTAGGGGGCTGGTGGGCCCCAGAGCAGACGGGGCAGGGGAAGTGGCCATAGTGAATGTGTGGGCAATTGTTTTACTGTATTGTAGAGAATTCCATCGTCTGGATTACATGCAGCTAATCCTATGCATAGGGCCCAGCAGCCCCCACAGAGAGCAGGGGCAGCACACAACACACAGCAAGGCGACTTCATAGCGTTTGCTGGGCCAGCTGGCAGGCAGGCAGGCAGGGCTGGTAGGTTTGGAAGACCCCCGGCTGAGCTCCTTAGCCTATGTGGCCGCACCTGAGATGCCCTCTTTAAGGAGAGACAAGGAATTCACCCCAGGCTCTAGCCCAGAGGTGTCCAACCTTTTGGCTTTCCCTGGGCCACGTGGGAATTGTCTTGGGTCACACATAAAATACACTAATGACAGCTGATGAGCTAAAAAAAAAAAAAAAAAAAAGTCTGTGCATGATTTTTGTAATGTTTTAAAAGTTTTTGAATTTATGTGGGGCCATGTTCAAAACCATCCTGGGCCACAGGTTGGACAAGCTTGCTCTAACCAGTGTCCACAGGATCAGGGCCGGGAGGAGGCAGAGTGGATGGGATAACACAGAGAAGCGGGGTGGGGAGACTGTGAGAGAGACAGGAGGAAACATGATGGTTGAAAGTAGGAGAGGACAAGACAGGCCTGAGACAGAGAAGTCACTAAAGACTCAAGCTCCAGATCCTACCTCCTTTTTCCTGCCCCATTTCTCCCCAAGTTTGGCTTTTGGGATGTTCCTGCAGTTTGGTGATTTGTGGAAAGGGTGACTGATTCCAGTTTTGTTTTCTCAACACTTTTCTCTCCCGCCCCATTTACCACCCAGTACACTTGACCCTTGAACATGGGTTTGAACTGCATGGGTCCACTTAAATGTTTTTTAATACACAGTTAGCCCACTGTATGCAGCTGTGGATTCGACCAACCTTGGATGCGAAGGGCCTACTATACACACTGTTCTAATCTACACCATTTAATATAAGGGACTTGAGCATCTGCCTATTTTAGCATCCATGGGGTGGGGTGGGGGTGTCCTGAAACAATCCTCTCTGAATACTTAGAAGACTGGTTTTGGGGGTCAAAATGTATACATGGACTTTCAATTGCATGGGGGTCAATGCTCCTAACCCCTGTATTGTTCAAGGGTCAACAGTACACACTTTCCTGGGCCCTGTCTGAGGACAAAGGTCTGGGAGCCCCCGCGCCCCCCCCCCCCCCAGCCCTGAGATGTCAGGACTCACCTTTGGTTTCAACAGATTGGACCAATTCCTCCTTTCCTTCTCTCCAACTGTCCAGGGTTAGAATAACCCCTTTTCTGAACCTGAGCCCAGCAGTACTGACACTGCACACTTGGGCATGCATACATCCACTAACAATCCTACCCCAAGCAGCCTGATGCCACCCCACATACACACCCCTATGTAGGGAGTCCCCACAAAGACACTCACATGTGCCCAGGGCACCTAGGCTTGTGGGCAACCATCTCCAAGGGTGATGGTCGGGTAAAAGCACCCTGCAGCAGGACTCCTCATCCTGGGAAGCAATCTGACTTAGGGAGAATTCAGAATGATGCCAAGACCTGGCTTGAAATAAAATACCAGAGAATGCCCAGATGTGTGCAAGATGGGGACAGAAGAGCAGAGTTCCTAAAGCCCTGGAAGCTGACCAGTGCTGGGCACACAAGCCCATACTCTGCCCACACACACTCACAGAAGCAACCTAACAGGAGCTCCCCACTGCCCGGTTGGTGCCCCGACCCCCGAGCAGTTTCCACTTTAATTCCCTTCCCCCTCATCTGGTGACAAACGCAGGGCCCGGTGTATAGAGGACGTTTAATATTTCTGTGCTGGTCAAAACGGAACACAGGTGGGGAGTACACAGGGGAGGGGGCGGAGGGCCCCCTGCCTCTCGGGAGGGGTGGCTTGTGAAGGGGTGTATGTGGGGGTTTCTTGGGAAATAGTCCAAGGAGTCTTCTCAGCAAAGGGACCTGGCCTGGGGTGTCACGAGCATCCAACATGCCCAGTGCTTGGCCTCAAGTTGGGATCCCCCATAGGGGGTCTGTGGAGTCTCACGTTTTTCCAGCTCCTTTGCTGGAATCCACACTCCCAGCATGATGGGGGGACTTGGTCCTAGAGAGAGTTCTGGCGAGACAACCCCCTCCCGAAGCAGCCCAAGGTTGGGCCTAGGGCTCACATGCCCACTGCCTGAGGGGACGTGGCAGTGGAGGGCAGCCCTCCTCCTCCCTGCTGCCCTCTTTCCCTCTCCCAGGCTGGGCAAGAGCAAAGCGCGGTGGTGAGCAGGGCCCCCAGCCCCTACTGAGTCCCAGGGTCCTCGGGGTGGGGTAGAGAAGGGGTGGAGAGAGGGTCTTGGCCACCAACAGACACTGTAAACTTTGGTTTAAAACAATAACTTAAGTGGAGGGAGGGCTTCCAGCCTGGGGCCAGGGTAGGGAGCTGGAGCAGGGGCATGGGAGGCGACAAAGGAAAAAGCCAACAAAAAGTTTTGGTTTTTGCTTCCGGCATAAGAAAGGTCTTTGGTCATCCGTTTAACTGGAGGGAGAGGGAAGGGGTGCTGAGGAGGACTCCAATAGAGGACCTACAGGCTGGGGGCCGGGGTGACCTGTGGAGTCTGGCAGCCGCCAAACTAATCCCATCCACCAGTCTGCCCCTTGAGCCCGCTCTCAGTCAGGCCTTTCCTTCTGTGACAGGCAGGATGCTTCCAGCAGTCCTGTCACCACCTCTAGCCTCAAGGGTAGCTGGGCTCCCTTGAGCGGCTTTGCCTCCACAAGCCTTTGTGAAGGAGGCGGGTGTCCAGCAAATGGGGTGGAGGCCCAGTTCAGCCTGGGTACCCTCTTAGGTCGGGAGGAGGGGCTAGAACCATCTGGCTCTGCCCCCATGGACATCACAGGGCACACAGCTCGTGCCACCCCCGCTGTGGATTCTGGGTGGGCACAGCGGAGGGGGGGTGCTCGGAAACTTCAGTTCCTCCACCCAGGCCACCCCAGGCCAGGGAGGGGGGTTGGAGTTAAGGGTGGAGAATTATTTCTTCACAGTATGGAAAAGGTGGTGGAAGGGAGCACAAATTCAGGAAGTGGGGGGCCTCTGGCCAGAAAAACACTGCCAGAGCCAGGTGCGAGGGGCCCTGGGTTTGAGAGGGGTGGCTTAGCCCCGCCTGCGGGTCTCCATGGCGCTGAGGGGCCCAGTAGGGGAGAGCTGGTGGGGGAGGAGGGCCCTGCTGCTGCTGCTGCTGCTGGTGGCTGCCGGGAGGCGGTATTCAGATGTAGGGGAGGGTCTGAGGAGGGGCCTGGGCCCTCGGTGTCCTCTGCTGGTCCCAGACCAGGGGTTCTGTGTCCCCTTGGGGGCGGAACCGTCTCTGCCCCCAGCGTCTGTCAATCAGGTCACGTTGGGAGCTGTTGGCCCAGCCCCCCCATCCGAGTCCTGGAAGTGCCTTGAGGTTTGGGCGGGGCTGTGGAGTGGGGGGGTGGGTGGGGCCTGGGTTCCAGGAGGGGTCTCACCCCGCCCTGCCTGCCTCGGGAGGCCCTTAGGAGAGTTCCTCTCCTGGCAGCTCCTCCTCCAGGTCCCTGTCTTCTGCAGGCCCTGTGGTGCTGGGGTTGGGGGGCCCCAGGGGAGGACCAGGCCGCCTCTCTTCCTCTGCCTCCGCAGGCTCCTCTTTCACCTGCACCTGGTGGCTGGGACAGAAGGGATCATGTGGGCACCCTGGCGGTCTGCTCCCCTTGAAGACTCATGCAGAATCTGGGGGCACAAGCGCCCACTGCTTGCCTCCCCAGGCCTGTTGTCTTAGGTCTGATCCGTCTCCCCCAGGGCTCTCTTCAAAGGAAGGGGAGTGTTGGGAGGGACAGAGATTGCCTTGGGGTGGGAAGAGACAGGGAGGCAGGAAGATGAGAATGGAGAAAAGGAGGAAAAAGGAGAAGGAGGGAAATAAGAAGGGGGAGAGAAAAGAGTAAGGGAGAAAGGAGTGGGAAGGGAGAGGGGAAGAGGATAGAGGGAGAAGTAAAGGCAGGCAGAGAGGGGAGAGGAAGTAGAGGACCAATGAGAAAGGAGAGAGGCCACCTGTCCTGGGAAGGTGTTGGGGCTGATTAGATGGATCTCCCTCCCTGAGGTCTGTGGGCACCAGATGGGGGCCCATGCTGTGTGCTCACCTGTACTGGGGTGGGGAGAGGCGAGGCGGGCTGCTGCTGCCATTGCTGGGGAGCGGCTCCCCGGGGGCGCCCATGTCGTCGTGGCTGAGGGGCAGGAGGCTGCTGGCAGAGCCAGGGTTCAGCATGCCTGGGCTGTTGAGGAGGGGGAAGCTGCTCTCGGCCAGGGCGGCCTGGAGGGCACAGAGCAGCTATCAGGGAGCTGCAGCCAGTCAGGTGCTGTCCTTTCCCCACCCTGCTGTGCATCTGTGTGCTGGCCCAGATGGCAGGTCCCCAGACTCAGCCTCCAGGAACACCATGGCCCTTCCCAAGGCCAGAGCTCTGACCCTGACCTGCCCCCTCCCAGCAGACAAGAGGATTCCCAGATTGATAAGCCAGGGAAGGGGACCCTATTGGGGATGCCAACTTCTCCACTCTCTACCCTGCCCTACCCAAACCTAGTCCTCAAAGCAGAGGTTGCCTTCCCCCAGCTGGGGTGAGGCAGAGGGCTGGGGTTTGGGCCACCCAGAGCAGTCCTTCCCACCCTTTCCCTCCCCATTGTCCTACAGATGGGCCCTGTGCAGGGAGGATGGGGGAGAGTCTCCTCTTCGGGCCAGCGAGTACTCAAGGGAAATAAAAGGGTCAGGAAGGAGAACAGTTGGGCACTGGACAGGGCCCAGTCACCTGGTAGCTGGCGTTAAGTGCTCCGTAACTGAGGCCGGAAATCATGTTCTTCACCAGGGTGGGGCTCCTGGAGGAGAGAACAGGCAGTGTTTGGTTCATTCATTCACTTACCCCTGATTCATGCCTTTCCCCTGACAAAGGGCCTGCTCTGTGCCAGGTACTGTGCCCTTCGTTATGGGGGGAGGGGGAGAGCAGGGTCAGCCACCGTCCGCTAAGCCTGTGTGTGCTCCATCTTTTTTGATCCTCATGCTGAGCTGGCACATCAGGTACTAGGCGTCCCCTTCACAGGTGAGGTGCTGGGGCTCTCAGGGACCCTTGTGTGTGCCCAACACCTCAGAGCTGGTAAATGGGAATAGAGACCCCTCCCACTGTCATACTGTGCCGCCCCAGCACTCTCTCCCCAGTCTAGATTTTGCAATATTCAGCAGAGTCTGAGCGATAGCCTTGATAGTCCCACATTTGCAAAATCCACACTTTCTTGCCAGCCTGAATTCTGGGACATCTAATAGGTCGTGTTCAGCTAGTCACCACATGCTTCATAGCAAAGGCTTTTCTACACAGGGAGGTGTTCGGGAGTTGGGTCAGGCAGAGCAATGGCTCAAGGATGTCCCTCTTCCATAGTCACTACCCCCATTTATAGAAGCTCTCCGAGAAGTTAGAGAACTGACCCAAGGTCACACCGCTGGTCAGAAGTAATGTGAAGCTATGTCCTCTGATTCCAAGTAATGACACATGAAGACACCAGACGCTGTAACTGGTGTGAGGGGCACTTAGAAGGAAATGGCTCTCCTTCCCTTTGGCAGGTTGCAACCCTGCCCCAGCCCCCACAGCTGCCTGGGGCTCAAGAGGCTCCAGGAGATGGAATCTTTTGAGGGGAACAGGTACCCACAGATACCTAACTTGCCTCAGACCTTTCTTTCCTTTCCCCAGGGCCACAGGGTCAAGGGGCCCAGGCAAAGGCAGAGTGGCCCAGGTGGGGAGGGGAGGCCCAGAGAAGAGGTTCGGCCCCTCCCCCAGGCTCCTCAGTTTCCACGGAAAATGGTGCATGGTTAAGCAGAACACAAGGAGCTAGGAGGTCAGCCTGCCACGCATCTGCTGTGTGACCTCCCTCCGGCCCCTTGCTCCTGCTGGGTCTCCTCTCCCTGTAAAATGAAGAGGTGGGGCCTGGAGATCTCGGAGGTTGGTTGGCCCTGTGATAAAATGTGGGAACAATGACCCACAGTGGCTGGCATTTACCCATGTCCCAGCTCTAGCCTCTGTCTCCTAGTGCCAGGTCCCCACGTAGCTCTTTCCCTCAGTCAGGAGTAAGGACAGAACAAGACATAAATGTCCTTTTTCTAATTATCTGTCACTTCTGGATTCCAGTCTGCCTTGAGTTCCTCCCCTCCTTTTCTCCCTGCCTCACCCCTAGACTGGGAAGGATCTGATACACAGGAAGGCCCTGGAGAGGCATGGGGTGGGGGGTGTGTGTGTGTGAGACCTGGCCCACCCCCACCCCGTGGGTGTACCCCGCTCAGGTCCGGGCCCACATACCCCGTCATCTTTGGCGGTCGCCGCTTCTGGTACTCCCGCTCGTCCACAGTCCACACGGCACCCTTGACATTCTCCACACGCACGAAGCACTTGTGCAGGCTGAGGTTGTGCCGCACGGCGTTCTGGGGGTGCAGTGACGAGGGGCAGATGCTCAGAGGCAGGCTGCTCGACCCCTCTCTGCTCAGGTGAGCACATACAAGAAAGTCCTATCCCACTGTGTCCCACTTTCTCCCACCCCGGGACCAACAGAGGAGGGACCGGGCGAGAAGAGAGCTGGACACAGAATGGAAGGCCCCTCTCTGGGAGCCCTTGGAGCCAGGGGCTCTCGGCGCCTTCATCACCGATATCCCATTGTATTATCTGCCCCCTTCTTCCTGCCGCATTCTGGAAAACTATCAACTAAATGATATGTAGTCAGTAATAGCAGTAGACTCTCTGTTAACTGAAACTTAAGCAACCGGCAAAAAAGAAAATCTTGCCCATTGCCATTGCTTGAGTTCTGGTTAATGTAAAGTCTACTTACATGTACTCAGTATCTACCAATCCCCATGGGTGCCGGTTAGCTGTCTATTGTAGGTTGATTTTCCATCATCATTAATCAGACACATAGATGTTACTCAGACCTTCTGACTGGCACGAAGTCACACTGAGGCCCTGGGACCTCAGTGAGCCTGGGATACCTTATCTTAGGTGTCCAGAGAATTTCCATTAAGCTTTGAAAAGTTTGGGGACTAACTCAGGATCTCTCAGTGCAACTGTCCTCCACCTCTAGGAGTGTGGGAGCCATGGCTTTGAGCTGTGCCTCCGCACGGACGGCTTATTGAAAACATGAGGTGCACAGCAGAGGCCACATACATACTTGTTGAAATAAGTGAGCAGAAAAGAGAGCATGGGTCTAGGAGCTCTAAGGCAGGAAGAGGAGAGAAAAGAGGGAAAGTCACCTTGTTGCTCCTACCTCATCCCGGCATGGTAACTTCAGGAATTGAGGTCATCTGGTTTGTAGGACACTTGGGTGAGGGTGGGGTGCTTGGCCCAATTCACACCCCCAGGAGCCCTAGCTAGGGCCCTAATCCACCCGCTTCCCCCACCGTGTCCCTCAGTCCTGTTCCTGCACCCTCCTCTCTCAGCTTCACCCCCCGGGCTGTCCCTGTCCCTGTTACCTGTCTTCCCTCAGCCTCCCCCCCGTCTTGTCCCCATCTTGTCTCCTCTTTACATTTCTAAATGGGGAAGAAAGCAGGCAGGGCGGGCAGCCCGTGCCCCTGGAGATCCCCTCTCCCTCTCTCCCTTCCAACTCTTGCCACTTGCAACTGGCCCGATTTCATTACCAATTTTAATTTGCCTCTAATTAAATCCTGTGTATTTTTCCGACTCGCTTGCTAATCCACGAGGGAGGCGGGCGGCTGGAGTGGAATCTCTTGGAGCGATAATTACAAAGGGCCTAATCACGCCGGGGCTCCTGCCTCGGAATAAATTTGCCCGCATTACGGGGCTCCGATCCTCCGCTTTGCAAATGAGAATGACCCCAATTTCCGAGGATGGCCTCACCGGGCCTTTTTTCCCTCATTTCGAAGCCTGATTCGTGATGAGAGACTAATTCGTTACGCTGAAACATTAACGGCAATTTAAGGGGTCTGGCGGGGGCTGCGTAAACAAAAGGACGGGCCCCCTAACATGGGCCCTAGAAGGGGGTGGACATGGGGGAGGGCTGGCAAGGACCATCAGCTTGGCAGATGGCAGTTCTGTCCCCGGATGAACAGCAGCTGGCCTGGCCCACGCCAGCTTTGACCCTTTTGCCCTGGTCTGGAGTGGAGAGCATCTCAGGGTGGGGGCCAGAGGAGTGAAGAGAAGGGAGGAAAGAAGGCTGAAATAGTTGAGAAGAGGAGGGACCTCAAGGGCAGATAAATGGGTGGAAAGTGGAGGTGGGAGGGAAATAGAGTTCGGTGTAGACCAGGTGCCTTTCCCAAATCACATGAATGGAGCTGCAAAATTCCTGAAGGTCAAAGTGGACCTCAAGCTGAGATAGATGGATCCTGCTGTGCCACTGGGAGGGCACAGGCAGTGACCCCAAGTGGCAGAAGCAGCAGCAAAACACTGCCAACTGGGAAGATCCCCCACCCAGTAATTCAGCTGGCTTTCTACTGGGCCCTGGGATGGGTGAGGGGAGATGGAGGTGAAGACCCTGGACGGAGACATGGCACTGAGATGACCAAGCTGGGCAACCAGTCAAAGGTAACATGGAAGGCCAAGGGGGTGGGGTTGTGCAGGCGCGGCTTCATGACAATCAAGAAAGGAGAGTAAAACCTGCAGTGAAGTGGTATACGAGGTTGGACAATTAAGTTTATGAAGTCATTCTAGGAAAAGTACTACATACCTCATTGCTGAGTATCAATCACTACAGTCGCCTTCGAAGTACTGCCCTTGGGAAGCTGTGCACCGATGCCAGTGCTTAGTCCACCCTTCAAAGCAATTCTAGAACTCTATTTTCTGGAATGGCCATCACAGCTGTCGTCATGCCCAAAATCTGACAATTAAGTTCGTGAACTTGCCACTGTGCATTATGTTGGCAGCACTGTACAAACAACTTGGTAAGGTGTCATAATCTTGGCAAGGTACGACGACAGCTCTGATGGCCATTCCAGAAAAATAGCTCCAAAACTGCTTTGAAGGGTGGACTAGGTGCTGGCATCAGTGCATAGCTTCCCAAAGGGGAGTACTCCGAAGATGACCGTAGTGGTATTTGAGGTATGCAGAACTTTTTCTAGGATGAGTTCGCAAAATTAACTGTCTGACCTCACAGTTAAGAGAGAACAGAAAAAGGAGAGTAGGTGGATGAGGGGCACTCTGCCCCCAAGAAGGAAATTGTCTTATGGATGGGAGGCTCTACATTGTCGTCAGCCCCCTAAAGGTAAAGGATTAATATGTAATACTAAAATAAAGATTAAATAATAATCAAAATGATCTGTATAGGGTGCTATCATTTACAAAATCCGGTATCCAAACTGGCCTGGAGGTTGGAACTGGACCAGGTAGTCCCAGGAAGGCCCTGCTGGCTAACAGTGAGGGCAGGACTGTGGTTGGCAGGAAATGACATCACTCACAGCCAATCAGAGCAGCTGTCCCAGACTCATAGTCTCTCTCCCAAGCTTTGGGGATTGGGCCTGGGGATACAGAACAGAAGGTCATGGAACAGTCTCTACTGCTGCACTTAGCACACTCCCAGAGCAGAGAAGGCAGAACCCTGTGCAGACCTCCCTGGGTCTTGGGCCCTGGTGGAGAGGGGGTCTCTCGGTGACACTTGTTGAAACCTGGTGGGATGAGGGGAGATAGCCTATTTAAACTGCAGTTTCTGCACTGGCCAGTAGGGGGACTCAAGAGCCAGGGTTCCAAGTAAGGTTCTGAGACAGGGACTCCTCAGGTGTCTCTCGAACTTTCCCCACAGGGCCCAACACTCCCTTCTCCTCCCTCCTGCCTTCCCAAGTTAGATGTCACTTTCCTACTCTGCTGTAAAGACCCTAATATTCTCACCCACCAGTAAGACAGATACACAGACACACAGACCATCTTGGCTACAGAGAAATGAATGACGTAGCGGCTCAGCCCACATCTCCGTGTCCCATTTTTCTAGGGTCCCTCCCTTGCCTGCTTCTGTCCCCCAGGAAAACTCTTATGGGATGGTGTTGAAATGACTAATTGGATGGAGACAATTATCTTCCTGCCGCCGATGGCAGAGTTGGGGAGAGTGTGTGACTCCCCTGTTTGGGTCCCCGTGTCTTAGTCCATCCACGTGTCTGGGACTGCATACCACCCACCCCAACCTGGGCTTAAGAACACACATGTGCCTTAGCCAAGGTATCCAGACCCTTACGGTCTCTTGTGCTTGTAACCCAGGTCCCCCTCCCAGGCTCAGGCACTGTCACCTCTTGGGGGCCCTACCTCATGGGGTTGGAGTCTTTGGGGCCCAAGGGGAAGCTCTCTAAAGGAGGGCTTCTGCCCAGAAAAAGAAGGCAGCGCTAGGCTAGAAGGATACAAGGCAGGGGTCACTAAAGGCAATTAAAGAACATCCCATGGCCCCTGCAGAGGTGGGATTGGAGGGGCACATGGCCCAGCTTGAGCTCTGGTGGGGCCATTTCTGTAGCACCACCTCTCCAAGGGAAATAGAGGCATCTTTAGTCTCGGGGACAAGGGTGGCTGAGGCCCTGGGCTAGGTGGAAGAGGCATGCCTCACCTTCCAGGTGGCAGTGTTTCTCCGGAAATAGGCAAACATTCTGGTGAACCAGTTATAGATCTCGTTCAGGGTCAGCTGCCTGTCAGGGGTTTCCAGAATGGCCTGTGGGCAAGGAAGAAGCAAAGGGACCCTCAGTTCGGGCCTCAGAGGATCCCAGGTCTGTATTCTCTCTCCCTCAGGATCTCTCTCTTCTGCCTGGTCCCTCACTCACCCTTGGGGCAGAGGAAACCTGCTGCAGAAGCCTGTGGGTAAGGGATCAGCGGACTTGTTGGCCCCAAGAGGGGCAGGTTGGTTATAGCCCAGTCAGAGGCCAAAGGGAATGCAAGTGTCAAGGGCTATGCACTTGTGCAAAGAGCATGAATTTCTGTGGGAAAATCCTGCCCTGGAGTGGGTACGAGAGCAGTATTCTTGGAAAAGAGGTATGTCTAGGGGATGGGGGCTGTTTGGAATTTAATCCTGATTTTGGCAAAGGACTTCTCTCCACCTATTCAAGATGGTGTGTGTGGGTGAGAGGAGGCTAAGAGTGACCAGAGGTCTGTCAGAAAAATAGTCTCTAGGAGTGTGTGCACACAGAAATGAGAGAATAAATGACAAAGTAGGTGTAAGTAGCAAAAAAGGGCGTGCTCCCAGATAAATGTCTGTGACAAATGAAGCCTATATGAGAGACTCACAGCTAAGCAGGGAAACATGGGTGTGCAGGAGAAGGAGAATTATATTGCCTGGCCCAGGATCCTCCTAAAGGCGGGGGACCCTGAGGCAGGGGTGCAATTTGTATGCCATTCTCTACCCCGAAGGCTAACTTCCATGCTCACCTGGCGGATGAGGGAGGCGTAGGTGAAGGGGGGCCTGACATCCGCATTCTTGTAGAATTCATGATTCTGGGCCAGCTCTGAGGGAGATAGGCAGCATATGAGGCTGGGGGGCCCAGCTTGGGAAAAAAACTGCCCTTCCCATGGCCCTTACCTGAGGAGATGGGGGAGCAGAACTTGTCATTGCTCCTCCGGCGGGCAGGGCCCCCGCTGTGCAGGGAGGCAGAGCCCAGGCCTGGCGGCCTTAGAGGGGTGACAGGGGCTGCAGCCGAGGTCGGGGGATGCACGAGGCCATCTGGGAACGAGTCTGCTGCGGAGACGGTCACCTTGGAGAATGAGGAGGAGCCGGGGACCGGGTTCAGCTGTGAGCAATGGGGAGGGCACTGAGACCAACTGAGTGGGTGGGGTCCGGAGGGTCTAGGAGTTGTGGAAGGGTTGTGGAGGGCTGCAAGGAGGGGAGAGGCACTCACTGGCTGGCTGAAGGGCTTGGGCTCGGAGGGCCGCATGTGCAGGTGGGCCATCATGGCCTGCAGCCGCTCACTCTCCTTGGCGAGCTGTATGGAGGTAGGAGAGGCTGGTGGTGAGGGGTAGCTGCGTCTGGAGGCAGCCGGGTCTTCTTCCTCCTCCATATCCCACCTGACACCCCAGAAAGCCCCTATTCCCACCACCACTTGCCCTCCAGCCTCAGCATCCCAATTCTCTCTGTCCTCTGCCCCTTTGTCCCCTCATACCCTCAAGGCCAGGGTAGGGCCTGCCTGCTCCATGAAGCCCTCTAGACAGTGTGGCCCGGGCACAGGCCCTCTTTTGAACAGCACACACCTTTTCTTCCCATCAAGGGCAGAGGCTGTGGCTGAGCAACACCCAAGTTCAGGGGCACTTGTGTGTGAGAGGGTCCTCATGTACTCAATGGAGACAGAGGAATGGATGAATGATTCATTCACCTCCATTCATAAATTCAATAGGTCTTTCACAACTACTGTCTCAAGACAAGGCACTCTGCTAGGTGCCAAAGGGAAATGGGTAAGTATTGATTGGCTGCCTGGCAGACTGTCCTGAGGAGCCTCCTGAGTACTCTGTTACAGAGCTCAGACCCTGGATCCAGACTGCTTAGGTTCTAATCCCAACTCTGCCACCCACTGAGTGACCAGAGACAAGTGACTTCACCTCTCTGTGACTCTGTTCTGTAGAACAGGGGATAATAATAGTACCCAATACACAAGGTTGTTTAGAGGATTCCTTGAGTTACGTAGGTAAAATATTTAGGACAGCACAAAGTAGTGCTCAATGGGTTACAAAGAATATTTTTTCTGTTGTTTTTATTAGCATGAGTCTCTTCTCTGAACCTCCCAGTAGAGAGAACCCTGACCCTGGTTTACCCTTGAGAATCCAGCTGCCCTGACCTCAAAAGCATGTTAATTAGAACCTAGGAAATACAAAATGCTGACTTTGACCATGTGACCCTCCTGTAAGCCTCCCCAATCCCCTCCAAGAAAGTCAGTGCTATGGGCAGGGCCGGGGCTGGACCCCCTGCCTCCTCTGCAGCCTCAGGCCCCACCTGGATCTCCAGCTGCTGCACCACCTGCATCTGCACACGGCACTGGGCGGTGCTCCGGTCGTCCAGGGCGTGCTCTGTGTTGAGGTGTCTTCAGGGGGAGGAGTGGGTGGAAAAGAGAAAGTTGGGCCCAGCTTTCTTGCTGTCACCACCCTCCCATCCCCTCCCTCTAAGCCTGCCCAAGGCCTGAACAAGCCCAGAGATTCAAAGGGAAAGAGGTGGGGGCAAAAAACCCCCAAAAAACCGGGGCCAAGGAGGAAGCTGCCTTCTCCACCACCCTCCTTTGATGTCTTTGCTAAAATCCCAGCTACAGAGAGATCTAATTGCAAATGAACTAATTAAGTAAACCTCTGATGAAGCGTGAAAACAATTTGTTTGACCCTGATGCTGCAAGGGTCTGGGAGACAGCGGAGTTAATCAGTCAGTGACAGAGCCTGGCACGGCTGTGGCAGCTGGCTGCCTGCTGCCAGCCGCCTGTCCGCCTCCCACCCTGCCTGTCCACCAGCCAGGCCTGTCACCAGGCCATCACTCTTTGGGGGCTGAGTCTGAGAGGAGGACAGTGGGCGGGGGAGTCCTCTCCTTCCCCTTCTCCCCACACCCCTAGCCAGTTGCGCTGTACAGCCTGGGGTAGTGGGGTGGGGAGGCTGTCGGCCCAGGAATATAGACTGGGCAGGCAGGCGGGTAAGAGCAACGAGGGAGTTGATCAGGGCAGAGAAGGAACTAAGTCCCCCTGGGGGCTGGATGGCAGGACAGCTGGTGGCTGAAGACCCAAGAAGGAGCCAGCTAGCTGGCAGGCTCGGGGGAGGGGGGGTGAGGGGTGCTGTGGAAAGGCTGCTGGTGTGGGGGGGAAGGGAGAGGGAGGGAGGGAGGGAGAACGACGGCGACACCTACTTGATAAACTGGCCCAGGTCTTCACACAGGGTCTCACAGCCAGGCCACTTGCACTCTCCGTGTCCATAGAGAGGGTGGGAGCCGGGCGTCTCCTCGTGGGAGGAGCTAGGAGAGGTGGTGGTTGGGGACCCTGAAGACCCCAGCAGCCCTGGGTTCAGGCCAGCCCCAGCTCCCCTGCTGGTGACGTTTCTGAGCCTAACACAGGTTTCCCAGAGGCCTAGCACAATTGTGTGTGCCCTGGGAGAGAGGCAAACTTCCAGGATCCTGAGCTCCACTCCACCCTCCCAGCCCCCACCATGTGTGCCATCCCTAGGGGCCCACATGGTACCCACTCCCAGTCTGGGCCCTGTACCTGTCTCTCCGAGGTGTGAGCACAGTGGGCTGTCCATTGGGCAAGGTGTGGTGGGAGAGCGGGGGTGAGACTTTGGGGGGGGCGGCGAACGAGGTAGCGGTGGTGGCCGTGCCAGTGAGGTCCAGCCCCTCCTGCTTGACACTGTCCTCGGCAGGCTGCCCAGGGGCACCCTCGCCCTTCCATAGCTGGGGCAGGTCCGTGGGGCACACAGCTGCTGTGAGACAGAGAGGCAAGAGGCTGGTAGGGCCCCAGTGGGCCTCCTACCTCACCACTGGGGGCAGGGGCTGCCAGCCCTGGGGTACCGTGAGAGCAGTGGGGCTGGGCTGGGTGGGGGGTGAGCCACTCACCTTGTGGGAGGGTCTGCAGGGGACCCGAGGCTTGGCTGGGCTGCAGGCTGACCAGCCCCTGTCTCTGAAGGTTGAGCAGATGCTGCTGCTGCAGCTGTTGCATTTGCAGGAGCTGCTGCTGGAAGGCCAGCTGCTTGTTCCCCAGTGCCTGGTGGGGGGCCCGAGGGGGCGGGCAGAGAGGCGTGCCATCAGCCTCAGGTGTGCCATCTGGCCCCCACCCTGGGGCTACCCCTTCCCAGGGCCTCTCAGCCCCCGGAGCTGTCGGCGCAGTGTCCGAAGCTGCAGCTTCTCTGCTGCTCCCGGCCCAGCTTCCATAGGGCTGCATGCCTCCTCGCAGTAAACACACGCATGCACGCACGCACGCGCACAACACACAGCCAGACCCAGACAAGCAGCACGACGCCTCCCTGCTCCCGCCTCCCTCTTTCTGCTGCTTAGCGCCTGCTCTAGCTCCCCGCACCGCAGCTGTGCGCGCCTGAGGAGGGCGGGGGGAGCTCTCCTCACAATGATGGATGAGCCTGTCAGACTCAGGGGGCCACTCCCGCCTGGCAGGCACCCTTCCCACATGCCCAGGGTGCCCCCCTTCTGCACTGAGGAGGGGGCCTTCTCCCCTGTAGCTCCTCTCCTCTTTTGCTTCTTAGATACAGAAAATCAAAGAGTCTGACGGGACTCTAAAAGATCAGCATCAGCGTGTCATCCCCAGCTCATATCCCTACTGCTGGGGGCGGGGGGTGGCAGCGGTCACACGCATACCTACTTGGTCACTGGCTAGCTAGCTCTAGGTTAGGTCGCATACACGCAAGTGTTCTCCTACTATCTTGGTCTGCCCACCCCCAAGAGTCAGTTTTTCACACAGGTACTGACAAGTCAGCTAGTCAGCAAGTCTTTTCTGAGCCCCAGGAGTCAAACCTGTCCTGGGTGCTGGGGAGGCAGGGACAGTTCTGCTTGCCTGCCCTGGGTGGGGTGGGGTGGGGTGGGGTAAAGTCAGGGCTGGCTAGTCAATAAACCCAGATTGAAGGTAATGCAGAGAATGCAGCAATTGCCAGACCCTGAGGCAGAGGCTGAGGAATTGGGAGAATGACTGGGCAACCCTTCCTGGAAGAGGCAACTCAGAGCTTTGTTGTGGTTTGGCCAGCAGGAGAGAGGCACATGCCTGGGACAAGGGGTACAGGGCAGCAGGGCCTGGTATCAAAGCTCAGGAAACACTGTGACCCAGATGGGGCAGATGGTGCAGGCTAGAGAAGTCTCTGGAGAGGCCAGGGCTGATTATTACAAGAAGGGACAGAAGTTGGGGCAGAGCTGAAGGGCGGGGTCAAGTGGTTTGCTAAGCAACTAAGACATTCTTAGGACTAGAGTAGAGGACTGCGGTGCAGGGTCACTAAAGAGACAAGTGGGAAGGAAGAGGGCATGACAGTGAGGCAGCTGGTCATGAGTGTGGACCATCCAACACTCATATACATATGTCTACACGCATGTGCACAGAGATAACACAGGGCTCCATCTTCTGGCTCTCATTAACCCAACGACACTAGGCAAGGAGAGAAGGTCTGAATGGGGATGAGGGGAGATGGAGAAATGTGAGCCCGCCTCCCATCTCCACCATGGTCCTTGATCTCCTCCCCCCGGCTTTTTTCTGACTTCTCTACTATTCCCACAAGGCAATTCTCTCCAACCACCTTGGGACTCGTAGCCTCTGGCCAGGGGACCTGAGGGCGTGGGCAGGTGATGGTGAGGGCCCTGCATGAGCTCCTTACCTCTTTGGGTTGCTGCTTCCCAGCCTGCTGCTGGGTGAGGAGCTGCAAATGGAGCTGTTCTTGCTGCTTCTTGTAATATTCCTGTAGCTGGGGGGAGGGGGGGGAGGAGGCAGGGATGGGAGTAGGAGTGGGTTACCTCTGACAGCAAACTGCTGACCCCAGAGCAATGCCAGCCCTGCCTTGTGGTGACTGGGCCCTTGGAAGCAGGAGTGGGGAGTCTTAACTGGGGCAGTGGGACAGATGGCCCTGCAGGGAGATGTCTGCTCTGAGAGGCTCCCAGAGCAGGGTCTGCACCAGGAAGGTGTGCAGAAGGGAGAGAGGAGCCTCATCCTATACCTTCCAGACCTCCCTGCCTCTTGGTAGGCCCCCTAAATAGGTCAAGATGCCAGAAGCCAAGGTGTTCTAGGATTCTGTCCTTCCTTGGGATTCTAGAGACAGAGGTAGGACCAGCACCAGGGAGTGAGTGAGTGAGTGTGTGTTGGGGGGGCTGCTGTGGGAGAGGCTTGACCTCTGACCTCTCCTAGCTGACGTGGAGGAATGCAGATCAGTCTGGCCTGAGCAGTCTCTCTGGTTTCTGCCACTCAGTGACGCTGGGAGTAAACAGGGTGGGAGGTGGGAGGCCAGTACCTACCCCTCACCCACCGGCAACCCACCCTCCCCTGGCCCACTGCCTTGACTTCCCAGCTGCCCTGGGGCCAGACTCACCTGCTGGAGCATGAGTGCTTGTTGTTGCTGAAGCAAGGCCTGCAGCTGTGGGGGTGACAAGATCTGTTGCATCTGTTGCGGGGTAAGCATCTGTGGCGACATCATAGCCACTGACACAGGCACCTGTGGGATCCAGCCTTGTTAGCCTGCTCATCCTGACCCCCCAAACTCCAGGGAGAGCCTATACCCAAGGGTCCACCCATGGTGTGACAGAATGGCTCTAGAGTGACAGCTTGAGTGCAAATTCTGGCTCTGCCACCACCTAGCTGGGTATCTTAGGACACGTGACTTGCCTCTGTGCTCTCTGTCTTCTTGTCTCTGACATGGAACAGTGATAGTGACTACCTCTTAAGGCTCTCATGAGGACTAATGAAGTCAGTACTTAAACAGAGAACAGAGCCTGGCACACAGCAGGTGCTCATGAGGGCTGCCCAGTATTTGGGATGCACTATCTTAGGTGCATGCACATTAGACTCTAGTGACACCGGTCGATAGAACCCTAGCAGCGTGCCCAGCACACAGCAGGTACTCATGTTTGCTCCAGTGGGGTCTCCCCTAGCTAGCCATTGCCAACTTTTGCTCCGTCTCTTCTAAGACCCTATCTATGAGGTGGGCCTGGCCATGAGGGCACCCTGTAGCCATGGGGAGGATTCAAATAGTGGCCCACATGACAGGAGGCCCTGGACTTTGGCCCTGTTCATATACATGTCCCATACGTCAGCACACATATCCAGATGGCACACACAGAGGCCCAGAGAGCACTGGAGGTGTCATCCTTGGTTTGTTATGTGTATAGGTGTAGTTAAGGCTCCAGCAGGGTGGAAAGAACCCCAGGCAGGGAGTTAGGAGGCAGGCTTCTTACTCCTAGTTGTGTGCTGAACTTGCTGTGTGACCCCCCAGCAAATTACTTGCCCTGTTTGAAGTGTCAGTTTCCTGAACCGTCAAACAGACACTGGATTTTAAGAGATGACTGCTTCCAGGTGGAACATGCAGGGTTCTCAAAGTAGAGCAGCTTTCTCTCCCCTGCCCTGGGTTAGGCCTCTACAGGAGGCTCAGAGAATCTAGCTACAGGCAAAAGGTGCGGGGAGAAAGAGTAACATCATTCCTTTCCCAGCCTCACCTCCCCTGAAATCTCCAGGCTCCTGCAGTCAGAGGCCAGGGAGGCCCAAGTTGCAACACTGTGTTATCCGTTTTAGCAGGACAGGCTCCTCTTGGGGCTACCTGCTGCTCCCACTACCCTGGCAGTACACGAGGCGCTTCTCTAACCTTCTTCTCACTCCCAGGTCCTAGCTGCGTGCCCAGAACACAGCAACTACTCACTGTGTTTGCTCCCCTAAGCTGAAATACCTTTCCCATCAGATCCAAGGCCCCTCTGCCAGCCCTGGGGCATGGGGGGAGGGGTGCAGGGTGGCCCAGTCAGGGAGAAGTGTTCTGCAGGAACTTGTCTTGGGCAGGACAAGATAGGTTAGGGCCCCAGGGGACTCATGGCCCCTGTCACCTCCCCCCAGCCCCATGGCAAGGGAGTAGGAGTTGGTTCCTTCTGGGATCCCTAGCAGGGGCAGGACTTGGACTCGAGCCACCAATTGGGAATTCCCAGGCAGAGCAGCAATGAATCCAGGGACACAGAAGTCCTACTATCCCAGATCGTCTCACCCCACTAGTGGCTGAGCCCAGCCCTGGGCTTTCCCTCTTCTCCCCAGCTGTCTCTGCGTGCACATCTCTGGGCGGGGCACCACCCGGTTCTCTAGCCATGGACATCGGTGGGAAGGAAGGCTCCAGGGGATCTCTACCGAGGAGCCTTAAGTGGCAGGGTTGGAATTCAAGCCCCTGTCTGTATACGCCACACAGACTCCACGGTTCCTAGTGTTTCCACAGCCCACACTGCCTGCCCCACCCTGGAGCAGGTCTTGAGAAGGGTTCCGGAGAGTGTGTGGAAACGGAAACACCCGGGGGCTGCAGGGGGGATGAAGCTGGAGATCCCCAAGGCCAACCTCCCACTTTACCCTGTACTGGAGGACACTCTGGAAAGCCAAGCTGCAGGGATGTCTGGTCCTCACTCTCAGAGGGACCTAGGGGAGCGGGCAGAGTGTGGCACAGGCCCATCCCCTCTGCGGTCAGCTCAGCCCCCGTGTCCTTTGTCGGGTAACTGCGGAGGCAGCTGGGCTGCTCACCAGTCCTTCCTTTCCTCCTCCCACGAGGATAGCCGGCATGGTGGTACGGAGGCCAGAGCCCTGGATTTCTAACTCAGGGGACCTAGGTTCTTGTCCCAGACACTGACTCTTCTTTCTCCATCCACCAACAAGAGTTTGGAACACCTGCCCGCCCCACTTCACAGGACTACACAAAAGGCTGTGGGTGACCGTGCATTATGTGCCAGGCACTCGGATAAGCCCTTAATGAGATCTCCCTGAATCTTCAATCCTGGGAGGGGGGTATTATTATGGTTACCATTTTACAGATGGGAAAACTGAGGCCTAGAGAAGTTAAAACAACCTGCCCTGCCCTCAAAGGGACAAGGGATAAGTGAAAGTGATTTGCATGCCTTTAAATTCTATGCAAATGTAAAAATACCCTACTTTTAAAAACAATCTGGATTTTCCTTTCCCCCTCTCTTTTCTATTCTCCTTTCCCTCTCCATTCTCCACTATGGCACGGAGGTGATCCAGGGGTTCCAGAGGGCATTGGGTGGCAAAGGCCACTTAGGACCAAAGTACTGGGCCTCTCACTCTCATCACTGTAAGAGCTGCACCAGAGATGGAGTTGGCCCACAGCAGGTGAGACTGAGACCAGACACCCAGATCTTTCCAGGCACCAGGAGTGAGTCACTGCAAGTGGCACGCAAGAAAGGATGTGGCATTTCCGTCCTTGGGGCTTTCCTTCTTGGAGGCAGGGGAATGGAAGAGATGACCTTGGAAGACCTCCCTGGCCCTGCTGTTCCTGCCAAGTGGCCAAACAGCTGGCTGGAGAGGAGGCTGCAGAGACAGATCTGGGCGGATTACCTGTGTGTGTTTGTACTTGTCTCTGAGGTGGCCCAATGCGGTCAATGAAGGTCAGCGAGGTGGCTGCCATATGTTAATCTCCTGAGCTGGCTGACCCATCTACCATCCCCAACCAACGCCCCTTGAGGTCCTGAGCCCTGAGCTGGAGCTCCCCTAGTGTCCCCTTGGACCCCTCGCCAGGCCAGGATGTGTTAGGATGGGCACTGTCGTCTAGTCAGCTCAGGAGAGCCCGTGAGTCACCATCTGGAGAGTGGCCAGAGCAGCTATATGCTTACTAAAGCCTCAGCAGTGTGAGCTCTGGGCTAAATGCTGACAGCTGCCTCCAGGCCCTCCCCCGGGGCCTGCTCAGACCCAGAGCCCTCCACCCACCATGAATACAATGGGCTTGGCTGGACGGCCTGACTGGAGGGAACAGAGATGGTGCCTGATATGGAGGAAGCTTATCTAGGGGTTGAGGGTTGGAAGTACAAATACTTTGGTACTAATCAAGGACCTAAACTCAGCTTCTGAGTCGGGGGTCTGGGGTCCCTGCATGAGTGAAGAAACTAGGTCGGAGCTTAGTTTAGGTTAAACTCCTTTACGAATGACCAGAGGAGTCCTTAGACTGCTTCGGGGCTGGAGCTGCAGCAAAAACGATCATGGTGGGACACGAAGAACTTCTGGAAATATCAGAAGGGTAAGCTGCAGGGGGGCTAAGAAGATGAGACAAAGTCTGGGCAGAGCTAAGGGGACTGGCTTTAGCCACCCCTCTGCCCAAACTCATAGCCATCTGCGCCATCGCCTGTGAATGACCACTCGCTGCCTGGGGCTCAGGTCTGGGCACAAACCAGGCAATCCCGAGGCTGGAGCTGGAGACCTCATACAGCTTTAGAGATCCTTCTGAAGCTGGCTCTAGGAGAGCGGTGGTGAACACAGCTGGAAGGTGAGTAGTGGACAGGCAAGCCTACCTTGAGTTGGGGACAGAGTAGTATCCCATGGGGGGGGCAGTGGGAAAGGGGCTGCCGTCAATCTCCCTTCATTAACCATTTCCCTTAAGCTCCAAATCAACAAAATGTACTTTTCTACTCACTCTCCCCTATCCCCCAACCAGCCTTGAGCTTGCAAAAAAGCTATTTCTAGGCTCTGGACCCGACTTGGGGACTGAAGCCCTACCTCCTTGGAGATTGTGAATTTAAGGGTAGTGATGAAAGGCAAGGAGGGTTTTGAGGATTGGAGGAAGATAAGGATCAATAGCCAGGGCTCCAGGCTCCTGGGGAAGTTCAGACATGGCCCCAAGAACCCCCACTGCCCTGACCCAGAGGATCTGCTGGCCAGGGCTCTGTTCCTATGGACTGCTGGTGCTCGCTACTGTATGAAGCGCATGGCAGTGTCACAGTGTAGGCATTACAGTGTGAGTTTTGGAGCTAGTTGTTTGGGTTCAAATCCTGGCTCTGCCCCTTATTAGCTGTGTGACTTCGGACAAGTTACCTAACCCCTCTGGGCCTTAGTTTCCTCATCTGCAAGATGAGGCTAAATAACAACACCTACTTCAAAGAACTGTGAGGAATGAAATGAGATGATACTTGTAAAGCACTTAGTGTCTGCCCCAGGATAAGCACTCCATAAACGTCAGGTGTTAGTTTAAGAAGTACTGATTAGCACGTACTGAATGAGCAAATGGATTAATCATTGCGAGGTGAGGAGGCAAGAAGAGAGCAGGCCTGAGAAAAGAATCATTTCATCTGTTCCTCTGACCAGAACCCCTGCCTCTCATTGCAGGCCATCCAGAGACCTCATTCATTTCAGAGGCGGGGCTCTCCCAAGAGGGAGTCCATCCCCCCAACCCCCGTCCTTTCTCATTACTTCAGCTCTCCTACCTCTCACAGAGAGCTGCGAAGTCCTTCCTGGTGCCCAACCTCGTCCCTGACTCCCATCAAGCTGCTGCCTTCTCGGTCAGCAGGCTTCCTCTGGGTTGGGGGAACATTCCTGTGCTCCAACTTACCCCCTCTTCCTGTTCTTAGAAGGGGGTACTAGGCTGGGCGCAGGGTGGGGGGGTTAAGAACAGCAGCCTGAGGGCCACTTTCAAAAAGACCCATCCTGACACGACATGGATGTGAGAACTTTCTCTTTCTGTCCATTACTGCCTTTCCAGAGTTTGTCCTCCCTCTCCCCTGGCAGGCCACTACCCCTTAGCCTGACCCTTCCGCCTTGAGGGCTGTCTCAGTAGGCTGGAGACTTTTAAAAGAGGGCTATTCCTCTTTTAAAAGTCTCAAACTGTGGGGCACCTTGAACTTCTTTCAAAGCACTTTTCCGAACCTAAGTTTGTTCTACATATAAATACTGGGCCCCTCTCCCGGCACCCTGCACCTCCATCCCGCCCTCCTCACTTCCCTCAGCACCCTGCCCCCCAGACTCCAGAGCTCGGTGCTCAGGATCGTGTTCAGCCTTCCTCCCTTAGATAAACTTCCTTTCAAAGCCCCGCTTAATCCTCTCCCCAATTTCAAGCCTCCCCCGCAGCTATGGGGAGGAGGAGGGGGGAGCTAGGAAGCTGGGCTGCTGGGCAAAGGGGGAGAGGAATGGGGGGAGGGGGGAGGGCTGCCAGAGTTGTAACCCACCCCAGACTCAGACCGATTCTCCCAAGTTCTTTGTGACACAAAAGGTAAACAGAAGGCCGGGCTTACCCCCGCCCACCCCCCACAGATCTCCCCTCCCCCCAGCCAGCCAGATGGGCCAGCAGGCTGTGGGGAAGGGAGGGAGGGGGGAAGGGCAGATTGTGCAAAGGAAAACAAAAGAGACAGAGAGACATCAAGAGACAGGAAACTCCAGGAGACAGAATTAGTGGGTGAGAGATAAGGGGGGGGACATGGTAACCCCAGCAATTGAGAGAGCCTGGGAGGGGAGTAGAGAGGGACAGGCCTTAGTGACCACACTGGGATGGAGAAACAGAAATCTGAGAAGTGACCCTGAGGCCAAGGAGGAGGAAGCCAGCAGAGAGAGGGACAGAGATACAGAGAGCTGAGCGCAGACTCAAACCCAAGAGACAAAGAGGCCCAGCAGAGGAAGGCCTGAGGGAGCAGGTGGAGATGACAGAGAAAGTGGAAGTTTCTTCACCCCACCCCTGCAGTGACTGCATTTCCCTCTGGACAGCTGCCCGCTTTCTGGCACTGGGCACTGGCCAGAGCACTTCTCCAGCTGGCCCTTCCCCTCCCTCCGTGTGCCAAACCCACCCTCTGACCAGGCCCCAGCCCAGTCAGCCCAGTGGGGTACCCCCCTCACCTGCACTGCAGAGGCGGACTGCTTGCTGTCATTGTTCCCTGGGGAGCTCAGGCCAGAGGCCTGCTGTAGCAGGAACTGCCGGGCCACCTGGAGAGCCTGCAAGACAGGGTGAGTTAGGGTGCTATCCCAGCAACTGTGGGCAGCAGGTCAGTGTGGACCCAGGGTTCAGGGGGAGTACAGGGGAGAAGGTCAGGGTAAGGTCGAAGGTCTTGTGGATGGGGTCCACTTGGGCTTGAGTGTAAGGATGAAGGTAGGAGGCGCTGGCAGGGTTTGGGGAATCAGAGTCTGCAGGCACTCACTCTGAGACCTGGTGAGGTGAGCTGCCCTCTGTGGGGTTAGCAAATGGAATTACGTGTCCGGTATGAAAAACTACCCTCTTCCCTTCAAGTTCTTCTGGCTGAACTAATAATCAAATTAACACAAGGCTGATAAGCAGGAGAAAAACATACTAAAGTTTAATAACACGAATACCTCCCGTATACGTGGGAGAGACCCAGGCACAGAGTAACTCGCCCACATAGTGGAAGCCATCGATTAAATACTACTTCCTTCAGCTAAGGACAAAAGATGACATTGGGGATGGAGAGTCAGTTTGGGGAGGTGACCAGGAAAAGCACTGTAAGTAAGGGTAGTTGTTATGCAGATTTAAGCCCAGGTCTTCTCCGCAGCCAGTGAAGGCAGGCCTGGCACAGTTAGGGAGACATCCTTACAGATGGAGATCTCCCTCACAAATGCAAATATCTTTTACAAAGGGAACCATCGACTTGGTTTTCAGAGCTTCTCCCAACAGCCTAAAATAATCAATATCCCAAAGCAGCATATTTTAGTGGGGCAAACTCCGTTCCCTTCCACAGGCAAGATCTCATTTAATCCTCTCCTGGGAGGCTGGGAGGCAGGGATTATCAGCCCCATTTTGCAGATGAGGGAACAGTCTCCAGGAGGTTAAGTAACTAGTCCAAGATCACACAGCTAGGAGGTGTCAGAGCCAAGATGTGAGCCCAGGAAGCCTGGCTCTGAGGCCATTGGCCTTCCTAGGTGGTCAGTCTGGGGGTTAAGGTAGTAGCTAGCATTCACTTGGAGTCAGAGCATACAGCTGAGGGTGGGCAGGTGGAGTCTTAGGGTCGGCACTGGCTTTCTGAGTCCAGGGTCTAGGTGCAGGGCCTTGTGGCACTGGAGGAATCCAATCAAGTCCTGAAGGGAGTGTGCGAACTAACACTTGAGCTACACCAACCCTGAGGTCTGGGTGGCTTGGACTCTGAGCCAGGGTTACAGGAGTGGGTAGTGTACAGCATTTGCAGGATGAGCTGCTCCGAGACAGTGGGCCTGGGAGGTGGGCAGATGGGCTGTGAGAGGTCGGGTAGGAGAGCCAGGGGGTCAGGAAGAAGTTCATAAAGTTAGCTAAGCCCTGCACCCCCCTCCCACTTCTCACTCAGTGGGGGGTTCAGAGGCAGGGGATGTGGGGACCTGTCCCCAGTCCATATTCTAGGAGCACAAAACCTGTCTGCCTCCAGGTTCCTCAGAGACCTCCCTGGAAGCCAGAACAGTTGCTTCCAGGCCTTTGAAAGGGGCTCTGGCACCAGGCAGATGTGGGTTTGAATGCCAGTATGATTATCAAGCAGTGTGACCTTGGCCAAGTTGTTCAGTCTGCTGATCTGAAAAACTAGTATACTACCCCTCTGGTATACTACCCATTTCTGAAATGCTAGGAAAATGAAAGGGCCAATGCCTGGCACTTAGTTGGCATTCGCGAAGTGCCTATTCCTTCCCTCCTCAATCTCTCAACAGTTCTCCCCCTCACCTCCTTCAGCCTCTCCCAACATAGCCTCCTTCCTGCCCAGCACACCTACTGAATGGCACATGCCCATCTGTGACTCACCTGCCTCTGTCCACACGCACCTGTTTATCCTCACATGGACCTCTACTCTCCTATCCCACCACAAGCACCGCCAGACAAAACGCTGTGAGGGGGAATATAGGTGCACGCATGCACACTGCCCCTGAGCAAACACTTCTGGAGCGTCCACTGTGTACCAAGCATATACACACACACCCCTCTGCAGCCCTTTCATCACCAGCATCCAACTGCTGAGCCTCCTGAGGCCGGAAGCTAGTTTACCTTAGAATGCTATTTAAATCCACCCTGATCTATGGGAATGCGTCCCCTGGAGTTCAGATGAACATGCTCACCAGCCCCCCAGATCCTAGGTCTCCTCCAAACTCCTCTCTTCCCCTTGACCTCACACCCTGGAGCAGTGGCCTGGGCTTTCTTCAAGATTTCACTTCAGACAGCAGGAGTCTGACCTTTCTGAGTCAAAAGGCTGTGGAAAGGGTGGCAGGGTGGGGAGCAGGAGGGGTCCAGGTGGTCATCAGGAAGGAGCCCCTCCAGGTCTACTGACGTGGGTTGGACAAATGCTCTTTGTCTTCCAAAGTGAATGAGGTAAGAAGGGTCAGAGGTCAGGGGGCCAGGTGAGGAAGAGGATGGCTTGGAGGAGTTGGCCAGCCCAGGTAAGCCAGAGGGGACAATGGTCAGGATGGGGAGAGGGGAACTGAAGGGAGGGGTTTCGGGGGAAGTCAGGGGACCTCCATGTAGTCTCCTGGTGGGGGCAGTGGCCAGGGAGTCAGATTTACTCCCTACTAACTCTCTTACTTTGTGGTCCCCTGGAGCATGAAATTACAAGATTTACAGGGAAAAAAACCACATGGGTTTGCAATCTCATTCCTGTGAGACCTCCCTGTGACAGGCCCTTCACTGCCCCCCTCCTCCCTCCCACTCTGGGCCTTTTCTCTACCTCCTCCCTGCCTCCTCCCCTTTAGGTCAGATGAGAGAGAGCCAAGGAGGACCCTAGGCCTGGCCAAGGCTGTCCCCACTCACTCTTCCTTCCCGTTTACTGAGCACCTGCTGTGTGCCAGGGACCATGCATCTGACATGCGAGAGACACACAGAGAAACAGCGCATGAACCTGCCCAGGGCTCACAGCTTGGGTGCTGTGAGGACAGCTGTCTTTGGTGACTGAACTGGAGATGGGCACCGGGCACCTGAACCTAGAGAAAGGTCTCCTCTACGTGGGGAAATCTGGGAGGGGCTCTCAGAGGAGACGGCGACACTGACTGGGGTCCTGATGGGAGTTCTCCAGGGGGACAAGGAGGGTAAGTGTTCCAAGCCCAGCAACCCCCTTGAAACCATTCCTGGGGCAGGAAGTTGAGTTGCGTTGGGGGCAGCAATAAGAAAAGCTGGAGGACCCCACAGGGGCCCTGAGGTTATCAGGGTTTGAACTCCTCCTCCAGGCACTTTATACTCTTTCTTTTCTCCACTCACATTCGTAGCCACCTACCACTTACAGGCCCCGTGCTCGGAAGAGATGGGGAGGTGACGGTAGAGAACATAATTTGCTCACACCCTAGCCCTGAACCAATTCAGGATGATTTGGGTACCACCTAAAAATCATCCTGTAGGCGTCCGGGGTAGAGATGATGGGCAGACCCTGGGCTTGGGGTCCATGCTCCGCTCCAGGATGGTCTGAACATGTCACTGATTGCTCCGTGCACTGCAGTGCTGCTCTATTCTCCACTCCCCACCACCATCCTCATCATCTGTCTACACATCCAGACTCCCAGTCAGGTTAGTGCTCTGGGAGCCACGGGTCCCTTGGACCCAGAATGCCCTCCTCTAGGTGGTCACCTGAGTGATCAGGTTGGTCTGATACTTTCTAAAGCCCAACTCGAGTCATATACACCACTCTGACACACCAGCTGTGTCAGTGTCTACATTGGCTGCTAGCCCCGGAGCCTGGTACATCACTGGACTGCCCAACTCTGAGAGATGACGGCCCTGTACCCTGACAGATCCAGTCCCATTTTCTCTGATGATGCCAACCAGGTCATAGCCTCCTTGAAACCCAGGTGTCAAATATATCAATGAGCCCCTGCCACCCACACAGAGCAAACACGCTCCTGAAAGTCACTTTGGTCCAGGCTGAGCATGGGAGGCAGGCACAGGCTGGCACGGGCTTCAGGAGTGGGCATCTGGATAGTGCCTGGCAGTTTTCCAAGTGCTTCTATAAACATTTAGTTGAAACTTCACAATCTTGAGCTGGGCAGGTGGGTCTCATTGCTTCCACTGTACAGATAAGGAAACTGAGACCCAAGGTAGGTCCCACGTCCTGGAGGTGGAGTTCAGACTCCTGACCGACCAGCCCCCTTTACCCCAGAGGGGCTGTTGTGACCTCATGCAGTCTGGTGAGGCCTGTGAATCCCCACCATGCCCCCGCCCCCTGGGTCTTGCATGCTTTCAGTGGTCTGGGTGTGAAAGGAAGTATGAAGCTGGTTGGGGTGGGAGAAGACCAAGAAAAAAATCTCTGGAAAGTGTGCTCAGTTTCCCTTTCCTGGGGGCCCACAGACAGCCTCAGGTGGGAAAAGGCATTTAGAATCCCACCCTGGGGAAAAAGCCATCAAGGAAAGCCTGGGAGGAGGGAGGGATGGGGGCTCAGGGCAGAGTGGAACACTGAAAGACATTTGGCCTCTTTTTGTTTGTTTGTTTGTTTTTTTGCTTTTTGGTATGTGGGTAGCTCCCTGACTGGGAATCGAACCCAGGCCGCAGTGCTGACAGCGCCAGTGCCGAAGCCTTAAGCCACTAACACCATCAGGGAACTCCAGCCATTTGGCCTCTTAAACCTCATTCTCCCTCTCCCTCCACTCGGTGGACTAAAAATCAAATGCCCAGCAATGTGGCCTGGGAAGCAAGGTCCTCTAAGGGAGCCATTACTAGTCCACCCAGTGCATGGATCCTGGTCAAAGAGATCTGGACCCAAATCCTGGCTCCACCCTATACTGAGTGACCTTGGGCAAGTCATTTCACCTCCCCGAGCCCCAGTTTCTTCCTCTGCAAAACAGTAATAAAGCTGTGCTTAGCTCATAGGGCTGTTGTGAAGGGTACATGGGACAAGGTACATGGAATACTTAGCATAGTGCCTAGCACCTGGTGGGGCCCAGAGGGACATTAACTATCGTCATTTCATTTATTAATCATTTGTCTTCCCAAGCAGCTCCTGGTTATTGGTCCTAATGCCACCCAGGACTTGCTAAGCAAACCCTCTTCCAGCCTACATACACCCCCATTCCCCCTCAAGCCTAAGTAAGAACTCAGTCTTGCTAATGAAGCTGAACTCTCCTCCCCACATCGCTCATTCAGGAGTCATTAGCAGGATCTCCACAATTAGGAACAAATGGCTTACAACGGATGGCACCCAGGGAGGGTGGATGGGATGGAGGGGAACAAAGCTAGAGATCTGAGGGCAACGGGAGCTGCTAGGGAAAGAAAAACAAATCTGGGGGCTGTAGGGTCTGTCATCTCCAAGATGAGACTCCCCCCTCATTTCTGTTTCTGAGAATTCAGGGGTGGGGTAGGGTAGGGGGAGAGAGGCATCCTCTCTCTGTAAGCTAGGTGCAGGGCTGTCTACCCATCCCCCTTTCCCGGGATTTCAGGTCTGCGTTGGGGTCCCAGCCTGACTGTATGTGTTTGGGAGGGCAGGGATGTGGCTGGTGGTGCTCAGGGAGATAAGCCTCAAGGGCTGAGCTCTGCGAATGGAGAAGCAGATTCACAGACCACAGGCCTGGTGAGCTAGAAGTATTAGAGGGAATCCAGTCTAGTGTTTTCCAAATTGCTGGTCATGATCTAATGTGGGTCACAATGTCAATTTGAGTAGGTCAAAAAAAGAAAGAAAGAAAAAGAAAACAAGAACCCCCCCCCCCCCACAAATACACATACACATACATTTAGAAAATTAGAGTTACTAGGTTAAGCATAAATATTGTTTCATGAAATTGTGTGTGCTGGGACTCCAAGTAAAATGTATTTCTTATTGCAGACCTCCAGCAAAAAAGGTTTACAAAAAGCTCAACTGGTTAATGTCATACATGAGGAAATGGAAACCCAGAGGGGCAGTGACATGTCCAAAGTCACACAGTGGCAGAAGCAGAACTTGACCGCCCTGGGCTTGACATAGGCTCTGCACAGGAGCCAGGAGCTGGCCAGGCAGGATGGAGGACCCCTCTGCTCCCCAGCAAATTCTGGTTTAATTTGGATTGTGGTGAAGAGCAGCCGAAAATAAACAAATTCCAAACTTCTTTTCTCTGCACCTAACTTACTTTGGCAAAATCGGGATCTATCTAAATTGTCTTCATTTCAACTGGGGGCTGGCTAGATTTAGGGGAAGGGGCACTAAGAGGGTGGTTTGGGGATGCTGGCCCACCCCAAACCTGAAAAGCACTCCCAGGAAAGCCCATCACCGTTCCCCAGGGCTACAATCTGACTTTCTATTCATTTACCAATAATTCAGTAAGTATTTATGAAGTCCCATAGGGTACTGGCACTGTCCTAGATACTGGCAACAGTGTATCTGCTTAAACGGGGCTCACATTCTCATGGGGTGGCACAGACACTAAAACAAAGAGACAAGCTGTAAGAGGGTAGTAAGCCTTACAGAGGCTGGCTGGCTGGCTACTGCTGTGTACAGGCCCGGGAAAACCTCTCTGAGGAGACATTTAGAATGAGGAGGCAAGTCCTTCAGGAGAGAGGGTGCAGGGTGCAGGAAAAAGCTGGTGCAAGAGCCCAGGGTGGAATAATAAGCTTAGAGGTATGTCATGAATAGTCAGGGTGGCCTAGTGGCCTGAGAGGAAGTACCAGAGGTGAGCAGGAGCCAGATTACACAGGGACACAATGTTTTTTTAATTTCCCTCTACAGTTGAGGAAAAATTGCTGGAGGGTGTTAGGCAAGTGAATATAAGGAATTAAGGAAGTGATAAAATCTGAGGGTAAAAACTTAACTCACTGGTAGTAAACAGTAGGTGCCTAATAAGTAATTGTTGATTTGAATTAAACAGGAAACCTCTCTCCATCCACTCCTTGAGTACAACTCCTCTGGGGACCAGAGAGTGGAGGGGAGGGGTGCAGGGAGAAAGGTCAGAGGTTAGTGGTCCCAACCCCTGAGGGTACTGACCATGGGGAGATCCCAGCTTCTCCACCAGCCAGGCTTTGTCCTCCAGCAAAGGGACATAAAAATGAAATTACACAGAGGGGAGGGGGGCGAAAAGAGTTGGGGGAGTTGAGACCATAAAACCCCCGAAGTGATTCTACACCTTTCTCCCTTGGAAAAAAAAAAAAGCTTTTTGGAAAAGGCTGTAAATTTTTTTTACACCAACCTCGTAAAAATGACATTGGCGCATTCTCAAATTAGAACCATTAAAATGAAAACCAGCAACGCACAGATACAGGCAGGCCCACGTGGGTGGGAGACGCACAGCCTGGGTGCACAGCCTGGTTTCAGGGCTGTTTCAGCACCCCTTCCCCTCCAAGTGTCTTGCAAATGACTCCCCTCTGCAAGGAGAGGGCTGCTCCCGGCCCTGAGGTTAGGCACAGAGGGATGAACCTAGCAGAACTGCAGAAGGCAAGGAGCTCCTCAGAGGGGCTCCCTGGGTCTCTCCCTCCCCTGTGCCCCCAGGTGGCCCCAATAAAACCCAGCAGGCTTCATACTCAGGGCAGCCCCTTCGGGTCTCTGGCCCAGACCAGCTTGGCTGGGGTGCTGAGGGAGGTATGGGGCTAGAGGAGGAGCTGAAATAGTGCGAGGTGCTGGTGGCGGTGGTGGCAGTGCTACCAACCTCCCTTGTTCTCTACCTCCCAGGTCTCTCAAATGCTGGTCACCTTATCTATAGAGTTTCCGGGTAACAGGTCTTAACAGGGTCTGGGTTCAGAGCAACCATGAACCCTACCATCACTCGCACACTAGCCACTTCTGCAGGGAGTCTTTAAGTGTGGGATTCAGAGTGGGGGCTGTGGCATGCAATCCCCTTCCCCAGGACTCCCATCTGGGCCTCTCAGAATAAAGGTGCTCCCCTAGAAGAAACACTAGCTTTCCTACTGTGGGCTGGCCCCGGGATGCCCTCCCCACTTTAATCCTTCACCTACTGAAGAGAAATCACAACCCCCACTTCCACGTCTTCCCTGTGCCTAAACTCCTAATCAGTAAGGACAAGAATTCTGGCCTAAAAAGGGGGTAAGAGGAGAAAAAAAAAGCAGGGGTCTTAGAATTCCACATCTGAAGGGAAGGCTGGTGGTAGACTCGGCCTGTTCTTTTCTAGTCCTCCCGAGAATGCAGTGGCTGTGGGGCCCCTTTCCCAGCCCTGGGCCCTTCTCCTCTACCTTCCCCTCTTTCCTGTCTCTGTTCGTTGGACTGGGAAACAAAGGACATGGTGGCCTTTGGCTGAGTAACCCAGGACAGGTACAAGAAGGGGGTGTTAAGGCCCTCTCCCCTGACACATCCTCTCAGGCCCAGCCCTACCACTCACCCGCCCCCTACTCCCAGGCAGAGGAGGGAGGAGCACGCTCTAAGCACTACCCAGCAGCTTTGAGTAGGGGACTTCACTAACGTCGTCAAGTTTCTAAGCCTGCCCTCTGGGGAATTCGGGCCCCAACTCTCCCTCTGGGCCCCAACGCTTCCTCTGAGCCCCCGAGACCCCTAGTACCTCCTGGGAAGGTCTCATTCTATGGAAGGGAAAGAAAAGAAGAGTCCAGAAGGTATGGGACCAGAGACGAAAGAGTAGATTCTGGGGCATGGAGGGAGTTCCAAAGACTGAAGTGGGCCCCAAACCTAAGACTAAAGACGACTGCTGACAGTGTGTGAGGTGGGGGTGTGTGTGCTAATGCACCTCTGAGGCCTCCACATCCCGCTAAGTAGCTTGGGAAGAGGAGAGCCAGATGGAGAAGGAAAACAAAACTCTCTTCCATTCTTTTGCCCCTCGCCCAACTCCCTGACACCCCCCCCCCCATCTCTTTGGAGGGGGGTGAGTTAAAAGCCCATTAAAGTGCAGAGTCCCCCCCAACCCTTTTGACTCTCCTTACAGGATGTGAACAGGGTGGGATTTGGCCCCGGTTGCCATAGCAACTGCAGTGGGAGTTCCCAGACGCTAGGCAACCCCCTTGTGACCCTCACTGACCTGTCACCCCCACAACCCGAGGACAATGGGAATGCTCGCTGTAGAGGCCCAGGACGCCTTTCAGCATAGCTGCCAGCAGCTCTGCCCACCCCCACTGGGCCTGCTCAGCCCTCATGGCCTCAAGTCCAGTTCTCCTCAGCCAGAGCACCCTGTCTGGCCCCCAAGACCTCCTCCAGGCCCCCCACCTCCCAAAAGCTCACAAAAACTCCTCTCAGCCCTCACTGCCCCCAACAGAGAGCCCAAAGGCTATCTGTGCAGCCCCTGGGGAAACTCCCACACACTGGGAAAATTTCCATACAGGTAAAACCAGATTAGGATAAAATGCAAGGGCAACCTTCAAAGAAAAAAGCCATCAGAAAGGGAACAGGCGGAGAGGGGTAATGAGGAAGGGCTTGGCCTTGGAGAAGGAAGGGGACTGATGGGCAACTGGCATGTCTGCTGGGTCCAGGGCGTTCTTAACAGCAGGTGGGGAGTCACGACCTCCAGCTGGCCAACAGAGTCCCCAGTGCAAAATAAGGTTCAACGCGTGTCCCCTGAAAGAATTCATGCTCCAAAGCCTACCACATTCCCCTTGCCTCCTCAGGGTAGGTTCTTCAGGAAAGGCTGAGACTGAGAGTCAGTGAAAGCCCCAAGGACATAGTGAAGGTAATATGGCTCTGTCACTCACCAATAAGGAGGCTGGGAGGAGGAATCAGGAAGCTGGGGCCTTGACTGCTACCACGGGGCCGCCAGCCAGGGACCCTCTATCAGAAGGGCCTGGCAGCCATGCTATGTCACCCCCCACCCCCAGCCTCTGTTTAAACAAGCTCTGGCCTGCTGTTGCATGGAAACAGGCGCCTGCTCTTGTTCCAAAGTGACGTGGCTGCCCTCTTCAGCACTGTTTGTTTCAGCCTAAAGTCCTGTCACCGGTCTGACTTCTGACTCGTCCTGTTTATCTCTTTTTCTCCTCTGTCAACTCATTACTCCCAAAGGCCAAGCTTGCATTTCCAGGACTTGTTTACCCAGAGCAGAGGACAGGGACCAACAGACAGAGGGAGAGGGGCTTGGAGACCAAAGGGGGCACAAGAGGATGGGACCACTGCAGGGCCCACATAACCCCCTCCCCACAACCTCCTTCTTCTGGAGTGGCTACTTAGTTAGGGCCAGTAGGCAGTGCTGCTTGTGTTTATTTTAAAAGCCCTTTTTGGTTGGGAATGGAGTGCTCTCACTCACTCACCAACAGATGTTTATTTAGCATCTATTATGTTCCAGGCCTTGGTCCTTCCATTGCCCACAGGGGGATGGCGTGAGTGTGGTAGGAGCAAAAAAGGAGGCTCTGCTGAGCCCTGGACTAGGAATTGGGAGACCTGAGGTCTAGCTGCAGGCTTTACCACGTCACCTGCTCAAGGCAGGCTGCTCCTTCATCTGTGAAATGGTAATAATAATATCCACCTTCCAGGCGATTAAATGACACAGCATATGTGAAAGACCCAAAGCACCAAACAGACACAAGGTATTTGTTTGCTGTCCCTGAAGGTCTTCCTGGTTGGGACTAAGAGGGAGGAGGAACTCACTGGACCAGGCTCTCTTTCCGGTAGCTGCTTTACCTCACAAATAGTCAGAAACATATGTTATTAGGGGGACAGATGGGGGGCAGAAAGTGTTACCCCTAAAGTTTCCCTGCAAACCTCACTCACATACTGGAGGTGGAAGGATGGCCTACAGACTTGTTTCATTTTAATTGAAAATTTTGCAATTTTAGTTTTGCAGAGCTCTTTTCATAGTTTGGAGCCAACAAAACCTTCTCTAAGTCTCAAATATTTTCCTTGGCCACAGGCACTACGCCCATAGTGAGCCCAAATGGATAAAACAGCTCTCTGCCTGCCTCCAAATCTCCACCCCAGTTTATTTGTGAAACAGATATAGGATTTTCCAGGACTTTGGGATATTCCCCAAAACAAACAGGAATAACTGGAACGTGGAATATAGATGGTAAAACACGGCGTGTGTGCAATGCACACTGGAGAAACCTGATCAGTACAGACAGTTCTGTCTCTCCCCACCCCACACATCTCCCCAGTTATCCAAATATCTGCGTTTACTCTTCACTTTAAATAATTTTTAAAAGACACTTCCCAGTTTCAGCATTTCTCCTGCTCCACCCCCACGACATTCAAAATTTTCATTGCTCTGTTTGCCTAGAGGTGTGGGAGGGCAAGTTGACCATACAAATACGGTGGCCTTGGAGCCTCCTGGTGGGGTATGTTTTGTTATTATTTTGATAAAGGGTAGAATTTTGCCTTTTGACCTTCTGTCCCCAGTAGATGGCACAGATGCTGTGAGTCTCTTCCCCAGAGATCCTGCTTAGGAAGGCTTGGGAGACACCAGAACTCCCAAGGCCCACCTCTCTGGGGAAAGGAGACAGGCGCTGTACACTCAAGTCTCCACCATTTGTCAAAGGAAGTGATTTTTAAAGTCCTCAGTTCTGTTCACATCTGCACCGACCAGTCCATGTGTACAGGAGTTTCCCCAAACTGCTTCTGATCTGAACAATCTTGTATACTTTAGGCACCAAGGATGCTGAAGCTTAGGGAGGTCCAGAGCTTGGCCAAGGTCACACCACTGGTAAGGGACATGCTGGGACTTAACCTAGGTTTCTTCAATTCCTGTGGTAGTGCTTGTTGACCAACTTAGTGTCAGGCTTCGACCATGCTACATTGGGTCTGACCCCTGGCTCCAAGACATGTGGTAGGAAAGGGCCCCCTAAGGGCTACAGAGTGGGGAAGGAGCCCCAGGGTGAATCAGGGAGACAGCATGAGGGCAATGTGGGTACACACATCTGTGCACATGAGACAGGGGTAGGGGCACTGGTAGGGAGGGGGAGCAGGACCTGACTTTTCCTCATTCCCAGCAGAACCCCCAAGGGCCAATGTCACCACCAGCAGTGATTCGAGAAGCAAAGAGTCAAACAAGAGGAGAATCTCAAGGCCAGGGGTGGCCGGGCCGGTTCTCCTGAACTTGTCAAGCATGATTCTCCCCGTTTCTTGGGTGGGGCTGGGACCTGGGGCTCCTGCTGTCATCACCCAACCAGGCTTCCCACCCTAGGGCCTCTCAATCCTCAGATAGGCTGGTCTTGAACTCCTGAACTCTGCAGTTCAGGGTGGGAATGATGGAGGGGTAAGAGGGAACCTGGATGCAGACAGGAGTTCCCAGTCTGAGTCCTAAAAACAGAGGCCCGCCTTTGCCTCTGGCCCCTGGTGCCTGAAAGTTTAATCTCTTCACAGCTTGAGCGAGGGGCTCAGGCAGAGATGAAGAGGCAGGGGGAATGTTTTCCAATACAAATAAAGTGGAGCCACACGCTACAGGCACAGCTCCCCCTCCCCCAATGTTGTTAGCGTGCAGGAGAGCCCAGGCACTTGCCTACCCAAGACACACACCCTCAGGCCTGCTGCCGGACGTCTGGCTGACCTGGTGCCCATTTCTGATACTTTTCTAATCTCCATGATCTCAGTCCCCCGAGTACCACTTTTATCTTGAAAGTGCAGCTGTCCCTCTGGGGTAAGGTGGCCACTCAAATGGGAGAGCACAGAGGGATTCCCTAGAGGCTGGACCTTCTCAAGAATGTTAAAGTGAAGCTGCTTGGCCAGGAGTAGTGGCGCCCAGGTGGCCAGGGTCAAGTGGGAAAAGGCCTGGCATGCCTCTCTCCCCTTTCCGAGTCGCCAGGGAGGGGCGCCAGCTCCTACCTGTTGCTGCTGGAAGTGCAGCAGATCCGCGGGGCTCATCTCGCCGTTACTGTCAGCGCCCGCTGCGGCCGCCTCTCTACCCACGCCGCCGCCGCCGGCAGTGCCGGTAGCCCCGGCCCCGCCGCCGCTGCTGCCATCGGCCTGCCCGGAGAGGCTGCCCACGCCGTTCTGACCAGAAGGAGCTGACCTGATTGTCTCCGAGGCGGATTCCACCATCATGTCGCTCTAGCGGGACCTGGAGGGGGAGGAGAGACATGGGGGAGGGGCTGAGGCTCGAGGCTGGTCGGGCAGGGAGGGTTCTACCCAGGGCAGCAACTGATACCCCTCAACACCTCCCCTCTCCCCACTCCCCACAACACCACCACCTAACACCTACCACCCCAGTCCTGGAACCTCTCTTTGGGTGCAGCCTATCCCAATGTCACACTCCCCCTAGGCCCAGGTAAGAGGGCCAGAGCTGCCCGCCTCCCACACATTTTCTTCACCTTGACTTCCAGAAGACCTCAGCAGATTGGGGGAGATGGTGGGATGCCTTTGCTCCTCCCTGCTCAGAGTTCTAAAAACCCATTCAGGCCTCTCCCTCCAGACCTGGGCTGAGAAGAGAGGGGAGGGGAGGGAAAGGGTGGGGCAAGGGTCCCAACAGGACTTAAAAGCCAATGAGCTATTCATTGGGACTTACCATATTACCACCCCCACCTTAACTTACAAAACACCTATATTGGCTTTTGTGTTTGTTTCAAAGTAGATAGGGAGTTCCCTCAGGGCAGGGACCTCCTAACCGAGTCTCCCTTCCCAGGGCACAGAAAGACTCTAATCAATGTTTGTTCAACAGCAGAAAGGGCTGCCATTTGTAGAGCACCTACTGGGAGCCAGACACAGCTCGGAAGAGCTGTGCAGTGAAGGCAGCCATGGTCCCATTTCTCTGACCTTTCAGTTCTAAAGCCGGCAGCCCAGGGTCTGGGTAAGAATTGACACTGGATAATTACTGTCTCTACAGGCACCATGATTCCTAATCACAAGAAGTGTGAGAGTTATCATCATCCCGACTTGACAGATGGGAAAGCTGAGGGTCCTGAGAGTGAGGGGATTTACCCAGGCAACCAGTCACAGCCTTAATCCGATGTCTCCTCTCCCCCCACACTGCCTCTCAAGGAGTGGCAGAAACATCCCCAGAAAAAGACAGGGTATGTTTGGGATGGTCAAAGGTAGTGAGGAGAACGGGGAGGTCTGACCTTCCTTCTACAACTCAGGGAGATTCCACTCTCTCAGGGGCTTGTGCACACAGACTGTGATGCAGACGGGGGGAACTTAAGTATGCAGAGCTGTGCTCAAAGTCTCGGGTGTTTCCAACTATCCCCAAAGCACCTTAAGAGAAACATGGATTTCAATGAAACAGGACATGGATGGTACCCACTACAGATCTTCGACACATGTCTTAAAAGTCCCTAAGCCTCAGTTTCCTTGTCTATTAGAAGTAATTAATCCCAGCCTCTTAGAGTCCTATGATAAATCAATAAAACAGCACAGAGAAACCACCTGGAAGAGTAAGCCCCAGTCAACCCCTTTTCCGCCTGCCCTATTTGTGAAGGTGAAGACTGAGGCTCAGAGAGGTCAAAGAAGTCAAAGTCTTGGCTCAGGTTACACGGAGATGGAGGGGTGGAAGCCAACCAGTGTTCCTTCCTTTCTCCCCATTCCCTTTTCACCTAAGCAGACACCGCAACCACATGGACTCCCTACCCAAAAGGGAGACGAGGGCCTTGTAGGATGCAGATGAGAGAAACTGCTAGAAAAGAATGGATTATTTCCCTAGTGCCTTCCTCAAGGTGGCAGCTGCCAAAAGCATCTCCCCCTGCTCCCACACTTTTTCACTCCACAGGGCCACATGCTGTTTTGTCCCTGCAAGAAGTAGAGCAGGTTGGACTGAGGGTATCCAGGGGCAGGGGGGACAGACAGCTGCTAAAGATCCATGGGGACGTCACCAGTCCATCTCTGTGCCACATCAATGCTTTTGTGGCTGCTCTCCATCTGTGACTCTAGGTATCTCTGTCTCAGTGGATCTGTGTGGCCTCCTATGTGGACCCTGTGTTGCTGGAGTGTCCTATGCTTGTGCATCTCTCTGTTTCCAAGGGCTTATTCCACACCCCCCAGCTGCCGCTCCCACTCCTGGGTTCTGAGAGGAGCTGGGCCAAGGGCGAGGGCGAGGTTGGGGGCGATGGTTTGGAAGAGATTGAGCACTCGGTCTCAGGCCTTAATGGCCGTGTCAGCCGGAGGGCCAGTGGCTGCCAAATGATGGATGGGGTGGGCGCCATCCTCCACCCACCAGAGCACAGGGCTCCAGTCCCCCTACCCCCAACCACCCAACCTATCCCTCCCAGCAGACTACACAGTACCTCACCCACTCTGGCCTGAGCCCCAGCTACATGAGGGGGGGATGGGGAGACAGCAGGGGCCCACTCTACTCTGCTCTCACTCTCCCTCAACACTGGCCTTCCTGAGGGTGGAGAGCAGATGCCTGCCCTGATTCCAAGTCTAGCTGCTCTGAGATCTGAGAACTGCTGGGCCCCAGGGGACAAAGACCAGAGCCTCAGGGGTGTGTGTGCACAGGAGAAAGGAAAGAGAATCCAGCCGTTATTTTCCTGAGGTAAGGAAGAGTGCCCCCTTCCAACTCTCACACACACCATAAAGTTGTAGATCAGTTTGGAAAAGGGAAGAAAAAGGAAGGAGGATCGTGTCCCCTTCTTTTCTGTTTTTTTATTGATGGGGGGGGGGGATACGTAGCGACACCCAGTGAACAACATAATTGCCGCAATGTGGCATGTAATAATAGCTATTCAAGGACTGATCATTCATATTAAACAGGGTGAAGCAAGCCTCTCATTTGCATGCTTGAGATTATATGCATTTGAAAAGTCATTTCCGCAGGGTGTAAGAATGGCATTAATTCCCAAGCGGCATGCTCTGCCCCCTCCAGGGGCCTTTACCTCCTTCCAAGCTCCTGCTGACCGACCAACACCCACTCAAACCTGCAGGGCGGGTGCTCCCAGGCAATCTCCCTATTTCACCTCGGCCCTGGGAAACCTGCCCTCTGAGGATGAGCATACCAGCAGCCTCACACCTTCTGCCCACCTCTCAACAGGGTGTTGCAATAGCACTAGGGTGTTCCCTGCAGACCAGGCAGGCTCTGGGTGCCTAGGGCCCAGCCAGCTAGGGTTGGTAAGGGTTGGGGTGCTGGAGGTAGCCTTCATATCAGTGCCTTGTAACTACAAGGGTGTGGGGTTAGGGAAGGAAGTCAGTGACCATGAGAATCCGGACCCTGGCTAAAGGAGAAGGCAGGGGTCTGGGTGTCAGGCAACCGGAGCTCAGCCACAACCAGCTGTGAATCCTTTGCCTTCTTCTCTGGGCCTCAACTTCTCCACATCTACATGGGAGGTGGTCTTGAAACTCTAATATGACTTGGAAGCTCCAGAAGTAAAATTCCCTGGTCCAGCATGTGGACATGAAGCCACTGTCCATCTGAGTCACAGCATATGGTCCCTTTCCCAAAGGGCTCGACATGAAGTAGACTTGAACTTCCTGCTCAGATACTGGGGGGCGGGGGACACCCTCCAAGAGAACTCCCTCCTTCCTGCACTCTGGCCCTTCTGCCTCTCTCCACCTGTTCATCCCCCAATCACCCATTTCAATCACCAGCGGAAAAGGTGAGAAGTTCTGGTCTGGTTTCAAGGGCCAGCTGTGGGACCTTGGGCAAGTCACTGTCCCTTGCCCAAGTCACTGGGTTCTTCTTTCTTTAGATAACAGGGGGGCGGGGTTTAGAAATATTTCTAGGATTTGCTAAATTGAGGCCCGCACCCACTACCCTAGCCCTCCCAGACCCCTCTCCTACCACCTGTTGGGGGCAGTGGAGAGCAAAATTGAGGTGGAATTATTTTAGGGGATGGAGGATTTCCGTCTGGAACTCTGATCCCACCCTTAGGTAGGTCCTAGTGTTCTACCTCTCAGGGTTCCCCTTAAGGAGCCGGGGCACCTCAGAGCCTTGGGCCGCCCGAAGCTCCTGCAGACCTCCTACAAACATCGCTGTGAGAAGGAAGGAAGCTGGGTCAAAGCCGCAGCCGTTTCTTCCGCTCTGGGCGAGTCTGCGGGCCGCTGGGGGCTCCCACTTCCCCGGAGACTTCGGGCCCTTCTAAGAACCCTGGCGGGCGTACAACAAGGGACATCTCCTAACTAGCTCAGGTCTGCCTTGTCACCTCCATGGCCGGAAGTGACGAGTTCTTACCTACCTTGGGACCAAAGAGAAAGCCTAGGCCTAGGGGGCATTCGTAGGAGGGGAAAATGGATGGGGAGCCCTACAAGTAGAGAAACCTTTGTGCCTTTTCCGCGGGCGCATATGGTGGAAGGAGTTTAATTACCGTAGCTTTTTAATTAACAATCGCTTAATCTGAGCCTTAACATTTGCCACGACACCCTGCGCCTTGCCGCGAACCCGCGCCTCCC